>PUFA01000659.1:0-126435 GCA_003508835.1 Eonycteris spelaea | reverse complement strand
AGATGCAGAAAAGTAGAGAGGCAGCTAGGGGCTGCATTTAATCTTCTCTAATATTGCAGTGCAAAGGAAACTGGGGAATGAAAACATAGTCATTTAGAAAATGGTTGATGAGTCACTGATTGGCACCGGGTGGAGAAAAAGAGAAGTCATTATTCATTCAGAGTACGCTTGGTCTTTTAAAAATAGGATCCTCACTCTGCTGGAGGGGGCGTCTGGGCTTTAGAGACTGAGAGGATGATGGCAGAGGGCAACGCTGGGATGGAAACCGCCCAAGGCAGACAAGGCCCTCATCCTCCATCTAGATGCATCTCAACCCTTGAAAACCCTCCAGCTTTAAGAAACAGAAAGACAGCTTAATGCCGCCTTGTTCTTCCTGCACGTCTTTCTTGAGGCCTTAATAATACTTTTTGGGAAACTTCAGCTTCAGGGGAACCAGGCCAAGTAGAAGAGACGGCACTTTTTGTGACCACAATTTTGCCAACAGACCCAGCACTCTATTACTCACAGAGTTCCTTTTCCAGGTCCCGGACTAGCAGATCTCTCTTCATCTCCCTGCTTTTGACCTATTTGTTGTTCGTTAGCTGTTCTATAATTGAGTTGGTGGGGGTAGGGGGATTTAAATTTGTCAAACATGGTGAAATGTTTGCCGGAGGAGGAAAATTAAGTTCCTAGGAAAGCAGAGGCTAAGGATTGCCTGGGAATATTGTCTCTGTACGTGTTATAGGAAAACAAAACAAAATAAAAATCCTGCCTACTAAGGGTTTTGCCTTTGCCTGAGAGTTTTGGTCCTTAAAGTATAGGTCTAGGCAATGGGTGAGACACTGAACTGAAAAGAGCTTGATTGGTTCACAATGGGAAGGGCAGAGAAAAAAATGGATCTAGATGAGAGAAGGCAAAGGAGAGAAAGCCTAAAGACTTTCTGAGAATCAGGAAAAAGAGAGGCAACTGTTGGGTTGTGATGAAATGGGGTTTTGGGGAGAAAGATGAGTGAAGAGGAACTTGGCTTTGGGTTATGAATAAGATTCCTTCTTTACATTTCATTGATACTACAAGGAAAAAATTAAATACTTTTTCAATAAGTTGGGGTTGTTGAAGTGGTGTTTCTTCTAAATGCAGCACCGAGCTGAGATGGAAACAGGGTGGCTTGGATTTATGCAGAATATAAGCTGCGCTTGCATCCCATCTATGCATATGCATGTGCCCCCACCCCCATGTACAACTTTCACAACATACTTATAGCTTTCTTGCATTATATTTTGGCTTGCCATTTGTTTAATTAGTTGTCCTTGATCATACTGGGATACATTTACCTACCCCAAGTGGCAACAAAACAGTAAAGTCTGATGCTAGATCTAATTTCATAAAATTAGGTAGATCTGCAAGGCCCAAATTTATCTCAGCTTGGAACTCTATCTTGAATGTCATATTCTGAATATCCAGAGTCTTCCAAATTTCAGTCCAAATTTTATATTCTTTGAGAAACTGCTAAGGTGCTGGAGGTAAAAGAAAGTCTCAGTAGCCAGCAGACTATTGAGGAATGTTCCCATTTTGTTGGAAGCCTGCAACTGCAGTTACTTCTTATACAACATTATTTTAAATGTTATTCAATGGATGATATACAATTTCACTCTTACATATGTATTATTTACCAGAATAAATAATTTGCATTTTAATTTTATGTGCTCTTTTTAGTCTTTCATAATCCTAAAAATGACTTTTAGGCATACACATTCTCCTTTTGTTCAACCAAGATGTAACTTTTCTAGGAAAAAAAATAGTAAAGCAATATACTAAAAGAATTATACATCATAATACAGCAGGATTTATTCCAGGATTGTAAGGTCTCAATAGATGCCTAAGGCATTTGATAAGACACAATGTCCATTCCTGCTTAATAATTCTTATTCAACTAAGAATATAAGGACACTTCCTTAACAAGATAAAGAATCATAAAGCAACAGCCAACAACATGTGTAATGTTTCAAACAAACAACAAAAAAGCTAGAAGTATTTCCATTAAAGTAAGGACTCCTGATGTCGCCATTGTTGTTCCATTACTGTCTAATATTGCCTTCTAGGTTCTAGCTGCTATAAGACATTAAATAGCATCAAGTGGAAAAACTTGTCACCATTCCTACATGATTTACTTGTTTGTCTGAAAAAGCCCAAAGAATCTAATGAAAAACCAATGACCTAAATAATCAAATTCATTAAGGTGGGCTAGTTATAAAGCAAATACACAAAACTCATTTATATCATCTTTTCTATCTCCAATTAGAAAATATATTGAGATACGATTGCACTTTTAGTAGTAACATGTAGTTTTAAAAGTTTCACTGTGCACAAGGTGTTCCATCTGTGGCTTCCAGCAACAGAGATGATCACTTTATTTAGTATTTACTATATTCCAATTGCTGAACTGAGGTCAGCTTCTCAAAATGTATATTATAGAGAAAAAGCTAGCACAACCACGGATATCACTGCTTAGGATAAGACTTAGGAAGTCTCCTTTTTAAACTAAATGTATTTCAGTTGATAGAATGGGTTCTGAGAGGCAATGTGCTGGATTGGTTCCACTTGCCCCTCCTCACCCACCTATTTTCCCCCCTCTTCCTCCCTGGGAGGCTAGTCTTTTGGCTCACATCACAGGCTCCCTTGCTTCTAGCTGGACTCAGCAAAAGGGAGCTCCTGTTGGAGGTGGGGGTGGAGGGAAGAGAGTGAACTTCTTCAACATACAGCTTCCTCTCCAGCAAGAGTCACTGCAGGTTGACTAGACCATGGTCTTGTGGCCTTCTCTAAACAACTCACCAGTTCTGTCTATGCTTTCTCCTCTTGCCCTTTTCAGGACTGGCATTGTAAAGAACCCCTGCAATTGCTACCCTTGACTCCCGCACCATCCCTTAGCTGGCTTCCTTGAACCCTGCCCACACTTTTGTAACAGATCCCTTTACTAAACTTTCCCAAAATTATCCTGACTGATATGGTGATATGTGAGTGACTCAGGTTTGGGAAGTCGAACTATGCTATTAAGTCATCATAACAACCTTTTAAGATGAGTATCATTATCCCCATTTGACACAGGAGGAAAGTGCAGCTTAGGGAGTCTAGGTAGCTTAGGCAATGTTACCAAACTATAAAACGGCAGTGGTGGACAGATGGGAAGTCTGGGTTCTGTCTGCTGCTTTAACACTTCACCATACAGCCTCTCAGGTAAACCCGAAGCTGTCGGACCTTGCTGCTAACCCATCACCTCCTTGTATTTTCTCCAAGTAAAATACAATAGTAACTCTGGCCAACTGTGATCTAACTCCTTGGGTTTCTTCAGGCCAAATGCTTCAGAAGGTTCTGTTCTGAGAAGTGGTTGGTTATATATCCTTGCAAACAACTGGTTAGTGGTTTGGGGGTTCAGAGAAGAAAAGGGGCCCATACTAATCTTTAGGATCCTATAGAATCGAAATTGCTGTAGTTATCTGTGTCCCATTTTAAGTGATAAAAATAAAACATAATTAGTCCACATCCACCCAAGAATGGCAGACTCCTGAGGTGATACCAGCCCTTCTGAACCCACAAGGGGTCTCAAAAAATTTAAGCCAATGTTGTTCTCTATTCTTCCATGGATTTAAAGATTTTATAAACAATAAATATTACACTTTATATAATCATTTGGGGGAGGGATGTGGACTTACACTTTACTCTTTAGATAGAGATTAAATTTTTTAAATAATTTGATGAAGCTTATTTAACTTTTACAGAGGAAAACATGGGTGAACTTAGTCTTTAATTTAGTGTTTGCTTTTGCTTTCTTTCTGGGAGGACAACTATTCTTATGGGTTCCAATATCTAATTTTTTTTCAAATGAAAATCATTTCAGTATTTACTAATAGTGTACTATTCAAATTCTCTGATGGTCCTTAGAAGGAAGTATAGCATTTTGGGTAAGAGCTTGAATTTAGGCATCAGCAGCCCTGAGCCTTACTGCCCACCTGTGTTATCTCAGGCAAGTTTCTTAACTTCTCTGTGTTTCAGGTTCCTCATGTGCAAAATGAGAATAATAATGGTATTTACTTCACAGGGTTATTGGGAGAAGTAAATCAGCCAATTCATGTAAACCTTTAAAGATGGTACTTAATATATAGTATACACTCAATAATTGCTAATTATAATTCTTACTATGATGAGGCTTCTATGATAGGCACTGAAGATGGTCAAAGATGAAAGAATCTCTGCATGCAAGTGGATTATAACTTTATAAAGAATAATGAGCATAAACAACTATACTGCAAGGCAGAACTAATGGATGGTCTGATAGAAATAAAGATTGTCATAGCAATACAGAGGATGGATAAATTATTTCCAGCTTTATATTCTAGAGAAGGATGCATGACGGAGTGCCATTTGGATTGACTCTGAAGATGGTTGGGCCTTTGACAAATCAGGAGGGAAGGGAATCCTAGGCAGAGGAAACAATGGGGAAAGGTCCAGAGAAAAGGTGATCAATGTTATATTCAAGGAAGAGCTTAGCTTAGTTTAGCTTAGCTTAGCTTAGCTGGGGCAAAATATGCATTATGAATGAGGGGAGAATGAAGGACTGGAGGAGTGGACAGAGACTGGAAGGATTTCCAGGATGAAATAGGATAGAAGATTGGCTGCAGAAGAGTGGACATGTAGGCATGTAAGAAACTGAAGCCAAGACTAAAAGGAATGGAATGGAGTCAGAACTCTGGCTGTCCTACTACTGACTTTCTATTCATTGGGCCATGAGACCTCTACATTCAGTGTCTTCATTTAGAAATGGGGGGGGGGCATTGCCAATACCCTTTCCATCTACATCACTGGGAGGCTATGAAGCCAAGGTGGTTAGTGGGCTATATCTACAGCCTGAGTCAAAATCCAGTAATGAAGCGGCAGGACAAAACTCATGCTGACACCGCCTGTAGTTCAGTGACCATGTCAGCTGTTCTTCATGAAGCTTCAGACTCAGGCCAGGCTACCCTTCCTTGTATCCAGTTTGAAAGGGGGTACATCCTCTGGTATCAGAGTTGTACATCTTTCCTAAGAGAGTTAAAAGTTTCCCTCCATGAAACAGGATAAGGACACTTTACAGAAAGAGGACCTCCTCATCATCTATCTTGAGGAAAAAGCAAAGACTACATGGAGACTTGTTCATCTAACATAAAAATAGCATTTGAGAGGCTTCCATTTTTGGTAATGAGAAAGTAGTAATTCAAACCAGCACTCCCACAGAACACAGATTTAAAAAGCTAAATGAAATCTGTATCAACCAAAGTCTACCTGGGAGACAGAAATGACACTAGTTATTTTAATGAAGAGAATTTCAATATAAAGAATTGTTAACTAAATATAAAGTTGTTAATTAGGTAACTAAAAAGGCAAAAAAAAAAATACTGAAGTTATCACAGAGGTAGCACCTGGTAGTGGCAGCTACCACTCCTGGGGCTGGGGAACAAAGGAAAGAGGTCAAAATTATCAAAATGTAGCAGTTCCCAATCTGTGGGGCTGGGACCTAGACCTCTGAAGGTGTTGCATGAGCCAATCGTGCTACTGTTTCTTGTGTGTGTGTGTGTGGGGGGGGGGGGGTCGGGTGATAATGAAGTAGATCTGGAGTGTTAGAAAACTGCAAAACTCCTTCCATAGCCTTCTAGTCTACTCTACTGCCCCCATTGGCAAAGCCTAATAGGTAGCCAGCTTGAAAAGCAGAAATGGGTTTGCACAGAAAGTGTTAAGTATATTTACATTGTTATGAAACAGATCTTCAGGACTTTTTCATCTTGCGGACTGAAACTCTATACTCATTTAACAAGTTCCCTTTGCCTTACTTCTCCAAGACCCAAGTAACCACCATTCTACTTTCTATATCTATGAATTTGACTACTTTTGATCCCTCGTATAAGTGGAATCACACAATATTTCTCCTTTTGTGACTGGTTTATTTTACTTAATATAATGTCTTCAAGGTTTATCCATATTGTAGCATGTGATAGGATTTCCTTCCTTTTTAAGTCTGTATAGTATTCCATTGTATGTATATACCATATTTTATTTATCCATTCATCTATTGTTAGATATCTCAGTTGCTTCCACCTTTTGGCTATTATGAATAGCGCATACATAGGTATGCAAATATTTCCATGACACCTTGCTTTCAATTCTTTCAGAAATAAATCCAGAAGTGTAATTTCTGGGTCATATGGTAGTTCTATTTTTAATTTTTTGAGTAACCACCATACTGGTTTTCATAGTGGTTGTACCATTTTACAATCCCCTTAATAGTGCACAAGGGTTCCAACTTCTCCACATCTCCACCAACAGTTGTATTTTCTATTTTGTGGATAGTAGCTATCCTAATGGGTGTGAGGTGATATCTCATTGCAGTTTAGATTTGCATTTCTCAGATGATTAGTGATGTTGAGCATCTTTTCATATGCTTATTGGTCATCTGTATATCATCTTTGGAGAAATGTATATCCAAGTCCTCTGCCCATTTTTAATTGGGTTATTTGATTTTTGTTTATTTGTTTTTGAGTAATAGGAGTGCTTTATATATTCTGGATATTAACCTCTTACCAAATATGTAATTTGCAACATTTTCTCCTATTCTGTAAATTGACTTTTTACTTTGTTGATTATGTACTTTGATGAACAAAAGTTAAGTTTTATGTAGTCCAATTTATCTATTTTTGCTTTCGTTGCCCGTGATTTGCTATCTAAGAAATCACTGCCAAATCTAATGTCATGAAGCTTTTCTTTTACGTTTTCTTCTAAGAGTTTTATCATTTTGTATGTCACCAGCCATAAACTTACCAGTTGTGCGTGGCCTTAGAACACAGTAAGAGGCCCCAGGGCACCAGAAACAGCTACAACAAGAACGCATGGGGTCCAACACCAGCAGTGAGAGCAGTGCAGTAAAGAAGGTAGTGGATGACACATTGAGACATGAACACCATCTCCAACACCTGGGTGCCGAGGCTGCCATGGCTACCATCATGTTCATGCTCCTCTAAGAGTCAGTTTTATGTGTAAAACAATGATATAATGAAACTCCAGGAGTCTCTCTAGCTCTAAACAGCCTCTCATGCATTCATTCAATCTATACTTATCATGCATCATCTATATAGGGACATGGTTCTAAGCACCTTGCATGTGCTAACTCTTCATCCTCAGGATGCACTAACTGAGCATCTACTATGTGCCAGCAAAACTGTAGGAAGTAGGAATTAAAGATGAGTGAGATACACTCCTTATGCTTAAAGAATTTACCATCTAGCCAAAGTCACAAGGGTTTGTTTTCATTTCCATATTTCTCCTTCTCCCTCTCTTATAATCTGGCTCTTCTTTTTCTCTGACTGATCTTCCGTACAGCTCAACATATGTCACACTGTCAACATATGGCATACTTTGCAAACAGATAAACAGTGGCACATATGCAACCATATATTCCTGGCACGCAGATGCCCCAGTCTGGCTTTCTCAGTCTCAGCAGAAAACATTTGGTAAGTCTCTCTCAGAAATTCCAGAATGCACTAGCCGCCCATGTATCCTCTAACAAGTGGTTAAAATAAGTTGTTCCTTGTCTTCTTTGGTGCAAAAGCCAGAACACTGTCTCCCCATCCTTTCTATTCAAAGGCATTTAATACCAAAGGCTCTGTCCTCGCTCTCAACTATTTGAGATGTTCTGACCAGAGGTCAAGTTACTCATTAATGATTCTTTTGTTTTTCCATTTGGCAGTGACTCATTATCTCCTCTGCACCAGTGGATCAACCCTACTAGGACATGGATGGGCTGTACTCTTGAGAGTATTAGGTCTTTTGTCTGCTTAAAAATAAAAAAAGGATATAGAGAAGACACTGTAAATGCCCCCACTCCTGTCCTTCAACACTCATTATTTCCCTGCATGTCAGCCTAAATGCCTGAATCTGTATATTTTTTTTGTCTGAGGGCTTTCTCTGCTCCATGGACATGGTAGCCCCAGGGTGACCTGTTTCCCTTCTTTCTCCCAGCATCCTCAACCAATGACTGATGAGAAATGATGCATAAATGCCCAGCTCTTTCACCCTTCAGTAGGATAATTCTAAAGCAGTGGATCCCAGAGTTTGCACTGGGAAAATTGCTTGACAGTGTACCCTACTTGATTCCTTCCTTTTCCTCTCTCTTACCCAATATTTCCTGGAATTACCCCATAAACAAAGTGCTTGTACTTGAATCCTTGTGTCAGGGTCTTCTTCTGGGAGTACCCAATTAAGACAATTTGTAATTTAACTTTAATAAAATGGCAATCAATGATAACACAGGATCTTCTCAATCTTTGACTTTTGATTGGTGGCCTAGGGAGCAATCTGCACTGCAAAAATGTTCATGGATATTAACAAAAGCAGCAGCACATCCAAAGCTGTTGGAAATACTGTGCCCAAATTCTACTTGGTCACTTGATCTGGTGAGAATTTGTCCTAGCTGCTAAGCATAATTATCCTGCCATGGCCATGTGGAAATGAGAATGGATAAGAGTGAGAAAAGATTCTTCCACTTTTCCTACTCCTGTATGACATCTTGCCTCCTCCCTCTTAAGATCACATTTTTTCCTTTTCCTTGCAAAGATTAAAATGTACAGAAACAATAAGGTAAAGGAAAATGGCAATCGAAGAAGAAAGTGAATATGACTGGTTGTTCTAATAGGTCATCAGAAGCTCAACAGCTCATCAAAATTTGAGTTAACATTTACCTAATAAGAACTCAGGTTAGGCCCAAGAAGTCAAAAATCATCTAACAAAGGTAACTCAAGACAGAAAGTTTAAAAAGTATCTCTATTGTTATTGCCCTTTAAGTAGCTACCTCAAATTTTTCAGGGAAATCCCGTGGCAAAATTTGATTTGTTTTAAGCTGAATATCAGGAAGAAGAAAACAAGAGTTTGAGATGAGAGTGAAGCTCATTATATCTCAACCCTTGGTCCATTCAGTAACCTCTGGGCCAGCACTGTCCAACAGAACTTTCTGAGATGATGGAATGTTCTAAAACTACACTGTCCAATACAATAGCCACTAGCCATATGAAGCTATTGAGTACTTGAAATGTGGGTAGTGCATTCAATATGTATTAAAGTTATTTAAATAATTCATATATTTAAATTATTACATTTATTGTATAATATAGCTTAATGATTGTAATATAATTATAATAGTTATTCCAGTTCCAGCTTTTATCTCCCATCCCCTTCTTCTTCTCCCCAATGAAGCCCTGGTTTGGTTCATTTTTCTGTCTTTGACCCAAGTGACCCCTTCAGGTTTAATTTTCTGTTCTTGCTCTCCAGACCTGCTCACTGTCCTCCACCTCCTGGACTTTGAGATCTTTTGGTGAGATTGCCCGTATGAGGTGAGTATCACAAA
The DNA here is from genome assembly GCA_003508835.1 of Eonycteris spelaea. NCBI lineage: Eukaryota > Metazoa > Chordata > Mammalia > Chiroptera > Pteropodidae > Eonycteris > Eonycteris spelaea. The sequence continues at coordinate 117,035 of PUFA01000659.1, read as the reverse complement.
CCAAACTCCTCTTTAACCTCTTTCTGTTGACTCAACCTGGGGGTAGGGACACCAAAGAAAATATGGCAACTGCCTCAAACCTTGCATTACCTACATAATACCTCCTTCACTTCATACTTAGGTTTGCTCTGAATTTGTGAAGAGACCTTGACAAATTATCTTTTGTAGAATAGTGAGACAGATGCTGTTAGATTTCTGCACATAACTCCTTAGAACCCTTCACCATCTTCATGTACAACTGTCACACACACACACACACACACACACACACCACACACACCCCATGTTGGCACCTGCATCTCTTTGTTAGAGGACAGTCCTCAGTTCTGCTAGAACCCACCTTGTTCATACAGGGAGATCAAGAAGTCCCTGAAATCTATCCAGTGAATCCTGATCCATTCATTATCTTAGGGAGGGAGTTCTAGAAATACTCCAGCTCCCTTGTCCCCTGTTAAGGACAAACATTATCCCCAGAGCAAGACTAAGCCCAAGTTACTCTCTTGGGGACTTTGCTTGATACATCACCCTCCTTTCCAGTTCTATTTTCTTATTGGTTTTTTTTATCAAGCTTCACCTCAGAGTCTACTGCCAGAGAATTAAACCTAAAACAAGTATTTCTTTAAATAAAAAATCCAAACCCTAAAATCTACTACTGGTTTTCTTTTTGTAATCTCTCTCTCTTTTTAAATGAATTAATTTTTTTTATAGTGACATTGGTTAACGAAATCCAATAAGTTTCAGGTGTACACTTTAACACTAAGGCATATATATTTACACCGCCCATAGTTAGATTTCTTTCTGTCACCACATATTTGATCCTCTTTACCCCATTTACCTTCCCCCTCCTCCCTCCCTCCTACCCTCTGGCAACCACTAGTCTATTGTCCATGACCATGAGTCTCTGTTTGTTCATCCTGTTCATTTGTTGCTTTTAGGATTATATTCCACATACAAGTGATATCATGTAATTTCCAACTTTTTCTGTCTGGCTTATTTCACTTAGCACGATTATCTTGAGGTCCATCCATGCTGTCGCAAATGGCAGTATTTCATCTCTTCTTATGGCTGAGTAATATTCCATTGTATATATGTACCACAGATTCTTTAGCCAATCATCTATTGTAGGACACCTTGGTTGCTTCATGTCCTGGCCACTGTGAATAATGCTGCTCTGAACATCAGTGTGCAAATATCTTTTCAGATATGGGTTTTCAAGTATTTGGCTAAATACCCAGTAGAAGGATTGCTGGATCATATGGTAGATCAATTCTTAGTTTTTTGAGGAACCTCCATACTGTTTTCCATAGTGGCTGTACCAATTTACAGTCCCACCAGCGGTGTATGAGGATTCCTTTCTCTCCACATCCTCTCCATGTAATCACTTTTTTAAAAAGTGGGTAGAAATTTTCTCCAATTAAATATTTAAAAAATATTTTGAGCCTAGCCGAACAGATCAGTGTTACCTTAAACTCTTGAAAATGTCATCTGCTCAACAGATATGTTTGTAAAGGTCCTCAATCCAAACATTTCAATCAGTAGTTCAGAGTCAGGCCCTCAAAATATCAAAGGAAAGAGAGGGACACTTTTGGATTTAACAAATATTTGTTGTGTATGTACAATATTTGAGGCATTTGTGCCAGATGAAGAGATGAAAGTAACAGGGTACCCCACGTTGCTGTCAATTTCATACAATTCCAAAGAAGGAGTCTGCTAATCACATCGCTGCTTTGCCAAACATACTTGGCGACATGGCCTTATTAAAGATGGAATTGGGCTTTTCAAAATCTTTTTTAAAAATTCACCAAAGAGCTATTTCATGACCTAGTTTCTTTATTAAGTAATATCGTATGGAACGTCTTGTTTTTACTCCCCAGCAGCTGCCAAAACCTTAATGTATCAAATCCAACAGATCACAGCCATCCGGGAGATCTATTAATAGCAAGATAATTTTCAAGTCCACTGTACCGAGTAGTGTTTTGTTTTTTGGTTAGGCATGTAATACATTCCATATCACGTCTGTTGAGTTGTGTTTTGAGGTTGAATTTTTAAAAATAAATCAGGCTTGTTTTAAATTAGGGCAACAATAAATCCATCATTGTTTGGTATTTTGGCTTGGGATATTGTGGAACTACAGCTAACATCTAGGTTTGTGGAGCCTGAATTAAAACACACTTGTCTCTTTTATGTTCTTGTACTGTGTTTCTTGGTATTTATCAGGAATCACAGAAGTGTAAGAAAGAAAATAGCTCTCTGGCAAGGAAGTAAGTTGTGATAATTTCACGAAGCATATTATTTTATATGGATTCTGATTTACTTGGGGGCATCTCAAATAAAGAGGAGTAACTGTAGAGGGTAAGAAAACAACATTTTCCCCCTTTTCAAAACATTTATCGTGTGTGTCTGTGTGTGTGTCTTGTTTAAAAATCCTTTCCTGCCACAGGGTTATAAAATTATTGTGATTGTTAATTTTCTGTGTCAACTTAGCTAGGTTATAGTGCCCAGTTCTTTGGTCAAACACTAGTCCAGATGTGGCTGTGAATGTATTTTTTAGATGTGGTTAACATTTGTATCACTTGACTTTGATAAAGCAGATTACTATATGTAGTGTGTGTGGGCCTCATCCAATTATTTGAAGGTCTTAAGAAAAAAGAGTGAGGTTCCCAAAGGAAGAAGGAATTTGGTCTCCAGACTGCCTTCAGACTCAAGACTACAACATCAACCCTTGTTGGAATTTCCTGCCTGATGGCTTGCCCTGTGCATATTATTTTCAAGTTCCACCCTCTACAATCATATCAGTCAATTCCTTAAAGCCTCCCCAACCCGCTATAATATATATATATATATCTTCTATTGGTTTTGTTTCCGTAGAGAACTCTGACTAATACAGGTATTCTTCCATGTGTTCTTCTAAAAGTTAAGTTTGGGATTTCACAACTAACTTTTTAACCCATCTGGAATTGATTTTGTAGATACATTCTTAATTTATTATTTCTTCAGTCAATTTAATGTGCTTTGGGAAGTAAGAAGAGATAAATGTGTGTATTTACCAGCCCTCCTGGACTGTGAGTTTGTATATCTTTTTAAAAGCATAAATATCTAATCCTCTTTGTAGAAATTTTGATTCAATAGGTCTGAATGGGGCCTAAGCGTGTGTATGTTGGTAATACAGGCAATTCCGAAATTGTATATAGAAGAAAATATAGCTAAATATTTTTATATCCTTCAGCTAGGGAACATCTGAGAATGATATTAGAGACAAAATCCATTCAGAAAAAAACTTAAGATTTTTGACCATATTAAATATTTTAAACTATGTAAAACTATCAGTTATAAGAAAAACCATGTCTGAGGACCTAAAGTATAACATGGTAACTATAGTTGATAATATTACACTGAATAATTGACATTTGCTGAAAGTAGAATTTAAATGTTCTCAAAAGCAACTATGTGTGGTGATGAACATGTTAATTAACTTGATGGTGGAAATCCTTTCACAATGTATATATATATATATATCAAATCATCACTTTGTATACTTTAAATATATGAGAATTCTTTCAATTAAACCCCAGTCAATCAAGGTAAAAAAATATTTATTTAGATAAGCACATCTGTAATATTTTTTAAACAACTGTACAGCAAGCAACACCATAAGGAAAGTTAAAAGTAGGACAAACTAGGAAAATGTACAATATCTATTAAATAATTAATATCTGTATGTAAAAAGCTCTTGTAAGTAAATACTGCAGAAGGAATAGAATAGATCAGAATGATTAAGAACCTGAGTTATGGAACCTAACTTCCTGGACTTGAATCCTGACCCCAGCATTTACGAATAAGTTTCTGGTGTGCACGTTACTGAACCTCTGCCTCTATTTTCATATCTCTAAAAGGGAATAACAATAACTTTATATGATCATAGTGAATATTAAAATAGGTAATGCCTATTAATGGCTTAGAATAGTGGCATATCATAAGGCATCAATAAATATTAGCTTTTTATTTAAAAGAGTAACATCACAAAGAAAAATGGGCAGAGGACATAAACAGGCAATTCATCGAAAGCAACAAAAACAACCCAATGCAAATGGGGATGAAACATAAAAAATTGCCCTCACCCGTGATTGGAAAAATATGAAATTAAAGAAAATGGTATTATTTTCATTGTCATCATGGAAACAACATTGTCAGCTTGGCAAAGATTAAAAAGATAGATAACATCTACAGTTGCAGTTGCAGTTGCAGAGGGTGATGGGAAAGAGGTATTTCCATACACTTCTCTGTGGATGATATTTAGTATGGTTGTAAAGGTAAATAAAACTTATCCCAAACGAGCACCTTTGAGTATCAACCACTACCACAGCTGCTTGACCCTCCACTGGAACTTGGACATCTCAATCCAGCAATTAAAGGGTTACCTTCAGGACTCTGATCCAAGTTAAAGTCAGTATCCTTTCTGCCATTGAGTGTTTTGACTATCATCTCTGGTTGCAATATTTTTCAGTATAGTATTCTTGCAATATTTTAGGGGTTGAAATGTGTACACCAAGGAACTAATGAGAAAAATGTATAAATGTCTACATATTCAGAAGGTTATTGCAAAACTGGAAACAACCTAAAAGTCCTGCAAGAGACTTTGTCAAATTTGTCATGGTAAATCCGCACAATGTAATTCTATGCACATCTTAAAACAAGGACATTAAATGTTCCCAGCATGTAATTAATGGGGGAGGGAAGTTATAAAACATCATGTTTAATATGTTGTTTTTGTTTGGATATGTATATTTGTATGTGTAAAAAATATATATGTCTATATATAGACATTTATATACACACATATATGTATTTTATGGATGTGTAATTTTTTTTTTTGGCAAGGCAACACTTGGTTGACCTCACAGATTGCAAGGACCTTGTCAGCTTACAATCCCTTATTTTTTTATTTTTTGGCACCTGGTTTTCCTAGGTGGTCTCCCATCCAAGTGCTAACCAGGTCCAACCCTGCTGAGCTTCCGAGATCAGAGGGGATTAGGCTTATTCAAGGTGGCATGGCTGTAGACTATGCATGTGTAATTTTTAACAGTATTTCTCTGTAATAAATTGCAAAAAAATGGTCACAAATCATTCCTATCTCTGTATGACTTTCCTTTGGAATGTGGCTGTGGCTCTCCAAAGATCAAAAGGTGAAATCTGTCTCTTAAAGCCTTCAATCTGTGCTTAGCCATGTAACTTGTTTGGCCAATGGGACATTATTAGATGTCTGAAAAATGCTTGGGCTTCAGTCCTTTGCCTCTTGATGTCTTTGGAACCCTGAGACCACCATGTGAATAGGTGACTAACCTATTCTCCAATAGATGAATAGCCTTCTGGAGAGGCCACATGGAGGACAGCTGAGGTGCCTTGGCCAACAGCCTGCCAACCGTGCCAGATCTAAGTGAGGCCATGCTCAACCATCCAGCCCTAGCCAAGCATCCAGAATAATGCAGAGACATACTGAACCCGAACTGCCAGCCCATAAAATTATGATGTAATAATTGATTATTGCTCGAAGCCACTGAGTTATGGATGGTTTGATATATTATTTCAGGACAGTAGAATTTGGATACTTAAAAGGTCAAAAACATTTTTTTGTAACTCTGCATTTTCTAAACTTTTATAAAGAACATGCATTACTTTTAAAATAAAAAAATTGCTTTGTCTATTTACATTTTTAAAAATTACTTTTTAATTTTTCTATTAAAAATGAAAACATCTACCTAATTTAAGCTATTTAACAGAATAATTTTAATAGCTAACATTTAAATCATACTAACTATGTGCCAGGCATTATGTGTTTTACATATGTTATCTTAATTTCCATAACAATTCAATCACAAAGAATACTATTATCAAATCTTTTTTCCAGTTGAGGAAATTGAGATCCAGAGAGGTTTAATAACTTGTCCCTCTAACTAAAAGCAGGTTTGTCAATTGACAGTGTTCTTAAATTTTATGCTTTCCCTCTGCACCACGCTCAACAACTAGAGAGAGCTATTTATAAGATTGTTTATCCCATGGTCTATTGTGCAAGAGGCATTTTTTATACCACACTTCCAGCACAGTTCTGCACACATTACAATCAGTGAATGCTCAACAAAAAATGTAGATGTCGATGATGCTCAGACATTCACTGCAAGCTCTCAAAAGGGGATGGTATGGCTGAGTAGTTATAATCTGAACTTTAGAGTCAGATTAAACCTCAATTCAAATCCTGATGCCACCATTTACAAGTTGTGGGTCTTTGGGCAATTAGTTAATCTCTTGGTACTCTGGCTTTTCCTGGGTCAATTAGAAATAAGCAGGTGTTGTGAAGATTAAATAATGTAATTCTTGTCAAGAACTTGGCAAGAGGTGCTACTCTTTATCATTATCATCATCCCAACTTATCAACACATAGTTTAGAATCTATAACTTGATCAAATTCTAAATTATCTGTAAATGTCAATGTCATCCAAAGCAAAGAAATGGAAAATCTTTACCATGGATGACAGAACCTAGAGACTAAAGTTCTTGATGACAATCCTTTCTTGTGGTCTTAATAGTGTAAAATCAGCACAAGATGGTGGCCCTAGGAGGTCAAGCGAAGTCAAAATTGGTAATCCCATCTAGAGTCACCTGATGATCCTTGGCTTGCCATTTCCCAAGAAAAATTACCTCCAAGTACTGTTGTGACTTAGAGATGTGAGTCCCTTTCCAACTTAGCATGGTCATAGCCATATACTATCAATGGCTGAAGACCGCAGAGAGCAGACCTGGGCCTCTTCTGCCTTTTCATTATTATCTCACACAGCCATAATTACCCAACATAACAGGCTTCTTCTATTCCAATAGACAAGGTTAATGTGTCCAGCCTTAGATAACAATTTGAAGTCTGCAACAGTTAAACTGTAAACAAAATAGCCATATTGGAAAAAATCAAGAAACAGATTTTCTTAAATAGAAATAAGTGAAACTAAAAGGAGGGTCATAGTTTATATATTTCTGCAAAAATGTAATCTAACAATAATCCCTAACTGCTAGAATCCCTCTGCTTTTGGGGGTTATAATTAAATTTTTCCTCTAATAATCATCTTGTACACTTTCCTTAGGGAAAACTATTTACATTTCATCATATTTTTGAAATGTAATACATCTCTACTTTAATCAACCTTTCCTATTTGCATCATTCTTTTAAAAGATTGATGAACAGGTTTTTAAAAAAAAAAAAAAAAAAGTTAACTCAGCAGTGAATTTGACTGGTGTCAGGAGTACTGTAAGTCAATGCAGTTTTAGAGATAGTTTTGACAGTGAATGGCTATATTGCCAGATTTACCTTTGGCAGATTAACACAGTAATAGTTCCCAATTTGTTCAAGTCTCCCTGTATCCATACCCTGTGCAGTCTCCTTCTACACTGACTCTAGACTTGGCCATGTGATTCATTGACCAATAGGATAATAACAAATGTGATGCAAGCAAAGATTTGAAAAGCACTTACACATTAGGGCTATTCCTTTCTTGCTTCTTCTTAGGACTCTTGTTATAACTGCCCGTGAACAAGCTGCCTGATGGATGATGAGAGAAATCCATAGCTGGAATTTATATGGCTGCCTCAGCTAACAGCCAGCCAATATCCTAGCTGACCCAGCAGCTGCCCACAGACACATGAGTGGCACCCAATCGAGACCAGCAGATCGCTCATCCATCTGAGTCCGGTCTAAATTTCCAGAGCACAGAATTGTGGTTTTTGTTTTAAGCCACTAGGTTTTAGGGCGGTTTGTTATACAGTGAAAGCTAATTGTTATGGTGTCCCAGTGAGAGCATAGTACCAGTATTAGGGCAGATGCTGGATCTCCTCAGAATGATTTTGCTTATGAACAATTTTGATTTATATTGACATAAAACAATAAGAAGTGAGATAAAGAACCAGGCAAAATGGAGTAGATTACAGAAGCTTCGTTCATCCCATCTTGTGACCACATCAAAATTGAGATGGAAGTATGGAACAAACAGCAAGCAGAGTCACCTGGGGGTATAGATGAATAGAAGCCCTACAACTAGGGAGAGAAATAAGAAATAGCCTGCAATGGTTGCAGGTAGGAGGTGGCAAGGACACAAGGCTGCCCAGTCCCCAGTGGCTGAGTGAGACTTTAACAGTGATGAACCCTACTCGCTCTGAGTACTAGCGCCAGGTTGGCTGCTCGAGGGTCACCAGGGACTCACAGAGGGACTCTGAATTGTCAGAACGGAGAGCCAGAGGTGAGGCTTTCTAGTGGGTAGAAGTGCTGGCGGTATCCATTGTCCCTGTGTTGAGCCCTCCCACTTCCCAGTGTGCAGACACAGGGCTGCCATAGCTGACATCATCAAACTGGATAACAGAGGTCGCTTAACCCAGAGGAATTCCTGAAACTCTGCCTCCCCCAATGCAAGGCTCCACCCAATCCACATCCAGTTGTGTCCTCAGCAAGTCCTGTGCCACTTGCTGAGCAACGCCAAGATTCACACAGGTGACAGTTGACCTCAGTTTCTGAAGTGGCTTCTTGAGGCAACTGTATATACAGCTTCTGTGCATTGCTTGCTGAATCTTAAAAGGTGGTTCTAGATGGGCACAGGCTGGGGCTAAACTTGGCCTACAGCTGAACCTCTCTCAAGACCGTGCCTCTGGACACCTACTTCACAAAGCCAGGCTAATAAGACTGGGAGACTTAGGAGCTTTGCTAAGTACATAGAAACAGACACAGAAAGGCAGTCAAAATGAGAAGACAAAGAAGCAGAAACCATATGAAATAACAGAATATAGATCAAGAAAAAATGGAGTCAAGTAATCTCACAGATGCAGAGTTCAAAACACTGGTTATAAAGATACTCAAGTGAGAACTTTAACAAAGAGATAAAAAAGCATAAAAATGGAAATGGAAATTATAAAAGAGAACCAGCCAGAAATGAAGAATACATTATCTGAGAAAGCAATTAATAGACCTATAAGGGGGCTCCCATAAGACTGGCAGCTGATTTCTCAAAAGAAACTTTGCAGGACAGAAGTGTTTGGCACAAAATATTCAAAGTGTTGAAAACTCAGGATCTCAACCATGAATACGTTATCCAGCAAAGCTATCATTTAGAGTCAAAGGACAGATAAAGAGATTCCCAGACAAAAATAAGCTAAAGGAATTCAATACCAAGCAATATTACAGGAATTGTTGGAGGGACACCTTTAAGGAGAAAAAATCATGTATCAAAATCATGAATAAAGAATGGTAATAACTGCATATTTACCAACAAATACCTCAAATGGAAGAGTTAAGTGCTCCAACCAAAAGATAGAGTGACTGAATGGATAAGAAAACAAGACCCCTACATATGCTGCCCACAAGAGACTCACTTCATATTAAAAGACACACACAGATAAAAGGAAGGGGATGGAAAAAATTTATTGCCTTAATGGACCTAGACCTAGAGGTATTGTGCTGAATGAAATAAGTCCGATAGAGAAAGCAAATACCACGTGATTTCACATACATGTGGAATCTAAAGAACAAATAAATGACAACAAAAATAGAAACAAACTCATAGATACAGAGAATATTTTAGGGCTACTAGGTGGGAAGATGGGTTGGGGAAGATGGTGAAAAAGGGCAAAGGGATTAAGAAGTACAAACAGATTGATACAAAATAGTCATATAAATATAAAGTGTAGCATAAAGGAAAATGGTCAACAATGTTGTAAAAAATATGTAAGAGGGAAGAGGGATACTTGATTTAGTGGGGCGACCATTTCATGAGTTATATAGATCTCTAATCACTATGCTGTACAGCTGGAATAAATATATTATTGTATGCCAATTATAATTGAAAAATATTCATTGAATTGTACAATGTAAATATGAGCAACTAATTGTCTATTATACTTCAATAAAGCTGGGAGTAAAAAAAGAAGTGAGCAAATTTGGGGTGGTCCATCTGTCCACAGACACACACTCATCAACATGTTGACTATGAAACCTGGAACAAACATAGCCAGAGAATATGGTTATGAGTATGGGCTCACCCCTCACGATTCAGTGTTTGGGAACAGTTGAGTAGGCACTTGAAATTATGAAGATTTTAAGAATAGTGAAGGCCTCCAGTTCAGCACCACCTAAAACTTCATTTGTTTGCTACTTTTCATTTTGTACTTTGCATAAAGCTCCTTAAGTCCATGGTTGGACCAGATCAACTGGCTCATGAAATTGGGACTTAGGAAAAGTGTTCCATGGTCACATAAATCATTGCATACTCTTGACCCCTCTTGGAATTTCACAATGTACCTTGGCATACTAAAGATCTGTTCATCTTCATTTATTCCAGTGCTGAAATGTATTTGACCATGGAACCCTTTTTGTATCATATATTAAAATTTCACTAACCAATGTTGCTCAGAGAATGCTTTGAGAATGTTTTTTAAAATTTTTCTTATAATGAAATACAGCACACATATGGAAAAGCACATGAAACACAAACATGCAGCATAATAAATTATTGCAGATCAAACACTCTTGTAACTAGCCCCCTGGTCAAGAAACAGAACACTGCCGACCCCTCCATTTGACCCCTGTGTACTCCTGGTCATTACAAATTCCTTTCTTCTCCCTAGAGGTAACTATTTTCCTGAATTTATGGGAATAACTCCCTTGCAGTGTTTTACTGTTTTGCCACCTAAGTACGTATACCTAAACTGTAGACATGTTTTGTCTGTTTTTGAAAGCTATATAAATGAAATTATACTGAGGGTTAGAGGGGGCATAGGGTATAAATATCTTCAGCTTCAACAGATAATGTCACACTCTTTCCCAAACTGAGGGTGCCAATTAACACTGCTATCAACACTATATGAGAGTTCCAGTTGCTCTATATCCTAGGTTATAGTTAGTAATGTCAGATGTTTTAATTTTCGCCAAGCTGTTCAATGTATAGTGGAGACTTGAATTTGCAATTTTCTGATTAGTATGAGGTTGAGCACATTTTATTTTTATTGGTCAGTTGGATATCCTCTTTTGAACAGCTCATATTCAAGCTTTTTGCTGATTTTTCTACTGAGTTTCTATTTCTTTCTTAATTTATGAGTTCTTTATTTAGATAAAAGTCTTTTGATGGGTATAAGAGTTGCAAATGTCTTCTTTCACTCTATGGCTTACTTTTTCTCTTAACAGGTTTTCTAGTTGAACAAAAGTTCTAAAGTTCTTCATTTAAATGTAATCAAATGTATCAATTGTTTCCCTTTATACTTAGTGCTTTGCGTGTCTACTTTAATCACACCTATTTCCATGTCTGGGGAGCTAGATTTTGAATGGTCAAGTGTTTTGTCTCTGGTAGTGGTGAAAACCAAAAACTACAGGCTCAAAGAGAAAAAGGGGAGTGGGTGGGAAGGGAAATGGCTAGAAGCCAGAGGAAGAAAATAGGGATTGGCAGGGATGTGACAAAGGCCCTGCAGGCAGATGGAAAGTATGACTGAAGGTGGATTAAATGTCTTTACCATCCAGCTCCTTACCCATAGAAAGGAAGTTGGCAATATCATGTGAGAGGAGGATCAGTTAAAATGATGTGTGGGAAGAGAGGTGCATGTTATCAACATCTCAGAAGGGATTTACGCTGAGAGAATTACCACTTCAGTTGGACCCACTAATGCCAGCTTTAAAGCCTTTCCTATGGTTGTCTACAAACTGGAAGAGGACATCAGCACAATATTGCAGCTGTCAGTAGACTGTGGTGACCCTGAGCCTGATAGTCTCTGCTATCAGTGTGGCTCTCTCTTTGATAAAAGTGGTTTCAAGATCAAGGATATATGACAAGACAGTATAGGGGCTCAGTCCAAGTGGCAGGGTATATGCTTCCCTACTCAACCAAGCAGGCCATTACAACAGCTGGCATAAGAAATCCATGACACTGAGTGTGTCAAACAGATCTATCTTGTCATGTTGCAGCCATCCTGACCCTGAAAACCATCCAACTTTCTGGTCATTCTTGCAGGTGGTCAGGACAGGTACAGAAAAAGCAGCAATGTGTGATTTTTGTGTCTCAACATTGACCTGAAGGAACTCCCTCTGGAGGCCTATACCATTCAAGGACAGCATGCCATTCCACAGCTACATTTGACCAAGCTGCCCCTGTGGACAATGCAACAGTCTTGTTTTTCTATGATTCATGGCAATCCTGGATTCAATGACATAGAAATTCAATGAAATGAAAGGCTGTTGGGCAGGGTTAGTTGCATCCACTAAGACTATTCATGAACTCACCATTCTAAGTATTTTAATTGGCTGCATAATTGGGCATTAGGGTGCCAAAATCAATAAGATCTACTAGATGTCTGGGACACAGATCAAAATTGCAAACCCAGTAGGAAGGATCTAATGATAAGCAGGTTACCATCATTGGATCTGCTGCCAGCATTAGCCTGTTACAATATCTGTCAGGCTTTCCTCAGAGACAGGTGGCATATAGAGCAGCTAAAACAATGCAGAGTCATCTATAATCCTTTTTGGCTGTTCACTACCCTTGATCCATCTGTGTAGTTTATGAATAATCAGCAATTCCAGGTTTTAAATAGTCTGTAAATTTTCAGTTTCTGTACACTTTATCATTCACTCATGATTTTTAAGTTATTTTAATTCCATTCTCCATTCAGCTGTTAGAGTTGAGTTCCATATTTAGTTTTGTAAGCCTCTCCTTGTCTTGTTTTATTTTGGAGCTTTTTGCCCATGTCTTTTTTTATTTCTCATAGAACTATAAGAGTAGAATATTAATACAATTCAGTTTAGTTCTAGAATGTTATAAATTTTTTAGAAAATAAGGTTTTCCTCATAGTTATTTTTACTACTGTTTTGCAATCACATGAAGCTCGGAATCTTGATATATTCTTGCTCTGGGTATCTATTTGCTTTGTTCTCCCATGACAAAAACTACAAGGACAAAAACATTACATTCTATTGGTAATGACGGTGTAGCAACCTATCGGAGGTCAAAGAACTGACGTTTATTTTCTTGCTATTCTATGGCAAGCTCTATACTGAGCTGTTGACACACATTATGTAGTGAATTCTCTTAACAATTCTGGAGGTAGGTACTATTACCCTTGTTTTACAAGTGGGGAAACTGAGGTTTACTGAGGCAAAATAACTTGAGCAAGGTCACACAAGTCAAACAGTCAGTGAATGGCAAAGGCAGGATTTGAACTCAAGATTGACTCTAACTCCAAAGTTCATGGCTTTCCCACAGCAACATCGTAAGAGCAGAGAACTTGGCAAAGTTGTTCTCTGAGAGGAAATTATAAAGTGTTGCCTTTGCTGCATGATAACTAGTGAGAAAAAAATCATATTCACTTTCTGTCTTGGTATTGGTCACCCTAGAAGCCGAACCTAAAAAATGGATTTGAGTGCAAGCCTTTTCTTTGGGTGGTAGTTCCAGGAAACACCGGTAGGGGAAGTGAGCCAGGAAGGGAAGGAAGCCAATAAAGGAAATGTTATCAAATTTATCAAACACTGGGGGTCACAGGAGCTCAGTCTTGCTGGGGAACTCCCAGAACCCATTGTTGACCCATACCCAGAGTTACCTCACCTCATCGTTGCTCCAATGGAGGGATGATGCTGCTGGGTATTTATCCACTAACTGACAGCCATCATTAGATAAGGGAAGCCATGGTGAGATTAGTTCCCAGCACTTTGGACTTGCACTGAGGGTGGGCCCAGATGCTCCCAGGGCTGCAAGAGACAATGAAGGTGTGTTTTCAGGAAAGAGCTTTTGGCATAGAAGTAGATACTGAGAGGATGTGGCAGAAAACTAATACTGTCTGCTACACCCTCTACCAATAAAAACCAATGAAAAATAGAAATAAACATGAGCTCTGGCAAAGGAGAGAAGGTTATAGAAAAGTTTAAAAATCCCTCCCAAGGGCTGTGCAATGTAATATTCCTGAGACGTTCACAGTGGCACCTTCAAATCAATTTGGCACACTAAGGAAGTGACACCCACCACACTTCAGTTTAATAATTTAGCTATTATTCAAGAGCGATCCTATTAACAGTCCATTTATTTTCTCCATGGCAGTTCAGTCTTTGAAATTCACCCAGTGTGTCTTGTGACTATTAGTGATACTCTGGGAAGTATTATTTATGAACGTGTACCAAAAAAGATTTGACAAAGATTTCACATGCAACCTAATACTAAAGACATAATTTCCAAATCTGATGAGGAATGGGCTGGGCTGAGTTCAGTCTCAGACATTCTCTTAGAGCTGGAGTTTTTCATCTCACTTTCCCATTCACAAAGTGGGGGAGGGGTGGATAGTAGAGGTGGTATTTAGAGATTTTAAATACCAACTAAATAAAGGGGGCTTTTTAATGCTAATTAACCCACTTAATCCCTTTCAGAAACTAGCATTTTCAACAGCTTTAAAATAGAAGAAAACGTAATACATGGGGAAGGGGGGAGGAGTTGACTATTTAAGAAAGAGACAACTGAAGTTAACTTGCCCTGAGTATAGAGGGCTGTGATGCTTAATAGATTCAGAAAGAGCAAACATTCAAAAGAAAAACACTACAAAATTGGAATAATTTTCAGTTTCTGGCTCAATTCCTTGTTCAATGATGTACAACTAGTACCCTGCCTTGTACAAACGTGCTGCAATTTTCTTCATTTGCTCTTGTAAAAGTAGTTTACACTAAAGAATAAGAAAATTAGGCTACGTAGTTATCAAAGCAGTCACTCTGTTTTGTCCCCCTACATATATATGTATATAGATATATGTTCATATATCTATCGATAGATAGACATATGAACAGCCAAAGTGACTCCATCTTAGGTATAAGACTCCATCTTAGGCACAGGCCAGTTCCCGGAAAAACCGCAGGTAGGGAGACAATCACCCCACCCTAGACACAGCCAATCAGAGCAACTATGGAAAGTCGAAAGACCCTAACTCTCCAAATTCCCCGCCTTGTTCCTTGGCGCCATCACCCAGCCAATCCTGCTAAAGGTCAAGCTTGTTGTGCCAATCCTGTAACGCCAAGGCATTGCTCCCCGTGCTTACGTTTTTTCCCTTCAAATACCCCGAAGCCCCATGTTCGGACCGCCTCCTAGTCACTGCTTCGTGGTGTGTGGAGTGCGGTCCGGACTGAGTCTGAAATAAACTCCCTCTTGCTCTTGCATCGGTGTCGGCTCTTTGGTGGTTCGTGGAGATACAAGTCGGGGCACAACATATGGACACACATGTCCTCGCACATATACCTTTTTAAAGACATTTTCTTTCTTAAAGATGAAATAATTTTCTAAGATGTTCTAATGTTTGGCATGCGTTTTAGCCTCAGGACTTTTTTTTATTAAGGTCAGTTAAATTGCTTGCTAATCATAGCACTAAGGATGGAATCAGATTGACCTGGGTTAGAGTTCAGGTTCTGCTGCTTACCGATCGTAGTTTGTTAACTTGTAAAATGGGGCTAATAATGATATATTACATATCAGCTGTAGGAAAAAAATGTGCTTCAATGGAAAACTGCACTGTCCAGGGCAGGGAGGTTAAGAAACCTTTCTGTAAAGGGCCAGATAATAATTTTAGGTTTTGTGGCCATTGCTGCAATTACTCAATTCTGCCATTGTAGCATAAAAGCAACCATAGAAAATACACAAATGAATGTGTGTGGCTGTGCTCCAATAAAATTTTATTTACAAAAACAGGCAGTGGGCTGCATTTGGCACATAGGCAGTAGTCTAGAGCACACCTTTCTTGATGTTACATGATTCTAGCCTTTCATTGCCTTTGAGACTTTTTAAAACTCTGTATTTGCAAAATAAATCTTGTCTACCAACACGCAAACTCTGTTCCATAAAGGTTCAATTGACTTCTCTCCACAACCTTGGAGGTCAATTTTGCTTTTATTTACATAAACATTTAAATATTTTTGATCTATAAATGTGTCTATTCTTTGTATTATCTTTTGAATTGGTTTTAACATCTTACCTGTCCCCTCATTTATGAGTTGAATTACATATTTAATATTTTATTAAAAATTATTCGGGCGACGTTAATAAAATCAAATAAGTTTCAAATGTACAATTCAACAATATGTCATGTATATTGCATTGTGTGTTCACCAAAGTTAAATTTCCTTCTGTCACCAAATATTTGACCCCTTTTACCCCTATTTACCTTTCCCCTGACCCCTTCCCTTGGTAACCACTAGTCCACTGTTCATGTCCATGAGTCTCTGTTTGTCATATTTGTTTGTTGCTTTCAGTCTTATATTCCACATGAGTGAAATCACACGGTTTTCAACTTTTTCTCTCTGATTTATTTTGCTTAATATGATTATCTCAAGATCCATCCATATCACAAATGGCAGTATTACATCTTATGGCTGAGTCATATTCCATTGTATATATGCACCACAGCTTCTTTAGTCAATCTTCTATTGAAGGGAACTTTGGTTGCTTCCATGTCCTGGCCACTGTGAATAATGCTGCTTTGAACATCAGGATGCACATGTCTTTGCAGATAAGTGTTTCTGGTTTTTTGGGTAAATACCCAGAAGAAGGAATTCTGGGTCATATGGTAATTCAATTCTTAGTTTTTTGAGGAACCTCCATATTGTTTTCCATAGTGCCTGCATCAATTTACATTCTCACCAGCAGTGTATGAGGACTTTTTTTTTCCTCACGACCTTTCCAACACGTGTTACTACTTGCCCTGTTGATAACAGTTATTCTAATAGGTGTGAAGTGGTATGTCATTGTGGTTTTGATTTGCATTTCCCTAATAGCCAGTGAAGCTGAGCATCTTTTCACATGTCTGTTGGCCATTTGTATGTCTTCTTAGGAAAAGTGTCTGCTCAGGTCCTCTGCCCATTTTTTAATTGGATTGCTATTGTAAATAATGTTGCAACGAACATAGGTGTATGTACATGTATCTTCTCACATAAGTGTTTTCATTTTCTTTGGATAAATATACAAAAGCAGAATTGCTGGGTCATAAGGTAGTTCTATTTTTCAATTTTTTGAGAACCCTTCATACTGTTTTCCATAGTGGCTGCACAAATTTGCAATCCCACCAAAGGTGCACAAAGGTTCCCTTTCTACCACATCTTCGCCAACACATGTTATTTGTTGACTTTTTGATAGTAGCCATTCTGCCAAGGCATGGAAGCAACTTAGTTGTCCATTGATAGATGAGCAGATAAAGAAAATGTGGCACACCCACACCAGAATATTATGCAGCAGTAAAAAAGAATGAAATCTTTCCATTTGTGACAACATGGATGGATCTAGAGGGTATTATGTTAAGTGAAATAAGACAAATATCATATGGTTTCACTTATATTAGGAATCTAAAAACAAAACAAACAAACAGAACAAAACAAAAACAGACTCATAGAAACAAAGACCAAATGGATAATGGGGATGGGTGAAAAGGGGAAGGGGGATATAGTCTATAATATTGTGATAAGTCTACACAGTGACAGATGATTACTAGAATTAGTAGGGTGATAATATTTTAAGTAAAGTTTAAATATGTCAAATTACTATATTGTAAACCTGAAACTAATATAACCAATAAAAGATTGTATACCAACTATACTGAAATAAAAAATTAATTTAAAAAAGAAAAAAATATTCTGATGCTTCTTAAAATGGTAAGGAAGACTTTATTCAGGACTACTACAAAAGGTGTCAAGACTATCACAGCAGGGGAGAGAGATCTGGCTCAACTCTGAATATAGCCAATGAGCAGAGTGAAGGGGGTTGTTGAATAGGAAATTACTAAGACGAGAATATCAAGGGTAGGGGGATTCTTACTAAACTGACTTAACAGGATTCTCACTGAAGGCATGCCAGTGTGATCAGATAGAAAGGATGAATGGTGGATGAGGAATTTAATCAGATATCAAAGATGATCAGATATCAGAGATTGAGCGGCGGGGTAGAGGGCGGATTCTCACTACCCTAATTTAGTATGATTCTTGCTAAAACTTGGCTAGGTAGGCCAAAGACTAAGCCTAAGTATGAAGCCTAGTCAAAAAGAGAGCTCAGAGGAGGCTGTCTAAAGTTTAATCAAGGAAAGAGACTCTGTCATGTTAAAGAAAAATTTTCATGACACTTGTTAAAGACAGTAAGGTAGATGCTTATTCAGAGATTAATACAAGGAAAAGTGGACATTTATAGCCAAAGAGCAGGGGAGAGGGGTCAACAGAAAATTATTAAGAGGAAACATCAGGGATGAGGGAGATTCTAAGTCAACTTGATAAACTTAATACAATTCTTGCTGAAGGCAGGCTAGGGAGATAAGATTTTGGGGGTGATACGAAATTTGATCACATATCAAGAGAAATGGGAATAATAAGGATGGCAGATGCTGTCTAAACTGATTCAGTGGGATTCTTGAATAAGCAGGCCAACGACAGAGCCCAAAGTTGGGGCCTTGAGCACTTAGAGGAGCTTGACTAGAATTAGGTTAAGGAGTCTTTGTCAGTCAACATTGTTTCACTTTATATCTGTATGGAAGTCACAGCTGTACCTTTTTTGAAAATTTAATCCAGCCAATACTTTTGAAGGAATTAGCATAGCAATTGTGATCACTCTCTATAATTCTTCCCGTATAACTCTTATGTGTTGAGGTAGTTGTACCTTGAGAGACCTTCCTTATATTTTAACCTCTCCCCTTCCATACATTGCCTCTACTGGTTTTCCAAGGGTGGAGTGGTCCACAAGAATGCCCCATGCTGAGTACATCCAAAGCTCAAGCAAGTGTGGAGTAGAGAGCTATCAGTGTACCAACTTCAGAACCTCTTTGGCAATGTTCACTCTGCCTGAAATATCTCTCTCACCTCCACCCCTGCCTCACTAATTTTCCTCTTTAAGGCCTCAATTTAAAGGTACTTCCACAACACATGTCTTCTCTGACTCCCAATATAAATGATATTACCCATTATTCTTTCCTTATGCCTTGTTTTTTCTTCAGAGGGCTTATCACAATGTATAATTGTTAGATATTTGCCAATCTTTTGATTGCTAGTTTCTCTATATATACTATAAGGTTCATGAGAACGAAAACATTATTTACCACCAATTACCTAGTGTTCAGCATAGGCCCTGACATGGAGATGATAATAATTGGTGTTAAATAAGTAAATGCATGAATAAATGAATTAAATGAAACTACTCAGCCCTTCTAACCAGAGCCTTCTCTACCTCCAACCAGATTATGGATAGCAAAATACTGAAGAGATAGTAAAGGATTTAGGAATCAGGACAGATGTTACAGATGGTTGTAAGGACTTGAGCTTGTGTTCTGAATGATATGGGAAGTCAGGACAGATGTTACAGATGGTTGTAAGGACTTGGGCTTGTATTCTGAATGATATGGGAAGTCACTGGAGGGTTTGAGACATCTTTTGTTCTACCCTCTACTTCACCTAGCACTCCCTCCCATCCCTAGTGATTCATAGTAGGTACTCAATAAATTTGTTGAATGAATGAATGAAAATATGATCTCTATCCTTAAGGAATTTATTCATGGAATTATTAGAGAATTCCAGGAATGGTAGAGGGTGCAAGATACATGCCAGACTTCAACCAAATATTTGGTGAAAGAAACTTGGTAACTGTGTCCATATATTTCATATTGGTTCATTGTCTGCCCCATCATCACTATTTCAAACATAAACAGCTTCAGAGCAGAGACCGTCTATGACTGATTCAAATCCTTGGGGCCTAGCACAGACCCCAATGCCATGAGATATGCCAAAAATATTTTCCAATTCTTATGCTGCTTCAGCAAGTAGATTAATTTTTAATGCAGTGCATTTCACATGCCAGCCCTCTAGCTAGATCGCGGGTCATCCCTCATGTGGAGCTACCAAATGTGGTTCTTATCTTATTGTGAAGCCAAGAAACAGCTCTGAGGATTCTGGTCTTTCCCTGGCTGTCCTGACTCTCTAGTCCTCCCTGGTAATAGTGGTGGGAGCAATGGTTATTGGTCTGGAATCATATGCTTTCTTGTACAAAGACTAGGAGTGGTGTTCGAGGGTTGTGGAAAAGCTTTAAAGTTGTTTTAGATTCAGCTCACTATCTGTGTGTCTATAGACCCATCATTTCATCTCAGGGTTTCTCAACCATAAAATTAGAGGGTAGAGGATGGATAAGAGAATTCCAAGATATCTTCCTCCTCTTCTGGGATAGCAATTCCTGATGTGACATGATAAAATGATTCCTTAAATAGCCACAATCCATTTTCTAGCTTCCAGAACATTCCTAAACCATATATTTGCTGTACCTCTGGACCATTTCCAGAGATTTCAGATTTTGCTCATCCTAGAGACTTTCTTATTTTTAAAATGCCAGACGATGATCAGTTTAGTAAATGCAGCTTAGTTTTATTTTCTGGCATTGAATTTCTGACATCTGGAACAATTTCCTGTAAGATACCAGAAGGTTCCCTCCCAGAATGTCTTCAACAGCAGCAAACAATTTACACCCACCCAGGACCCATCATGCCTAAGATGTCTTGGGCATCTTACTGCAATTAGGAGAAAATAAAACCAGGAGTTCAGTCTGATGAAAACTAAGGTTGGAAACTAGTAGTAAAATAGAAATCATTAATGCAGAAAAATGTAGTCGAAAGTGCCAATTCATATGAGGTAGCATGTTTGAGAGGACAAGGAGAGAGTGCCAAGTAGTTATGTCTGCAGTTCTGTGGGACAGGACAAACTCAAGAACAACATTAAGCATCTACTTGTTGGTTAATGTGACAGAGATTCTGATGAGCTCATAAAACAGGAGAAGCCACTGAAAGGATCGGGACAGTGCCCTTAGACATCATTTTCTTATAGGGCTAGTAATTGACTATTTCATCTTGCATTCACCCACATGTAGACTCTGACAGAAGGATGAGAGTGTAGTAGTTTACCTAAGAGATGATCCCAGAAAGCACTTAGGGGAATGAGGAAGTGACATAGGGGAAAGGAAGGAAGCCAATAAGGAGACTATTGTTGAGCAGGGTACCATTGTGCGTGTTGAGGCTCAATCTGCTGGGGAACTCTAGGAAACTGTGTATAGCACAATTTAGTGAGCCACCTGAGGGGCGTGGAAACTGGGTTATTTTTTCTCCAGCTCCCATCCATCATTGGCTGAAGGATGCTCCTGGAGGCATTGTTGGCTTTCCTTTCTGGAGTTTGATAGAGAACCTTAAAGGGAAGAGCTATATGTACTTGAAGTACTATGTTTTCAACATGTACTAGAATGATAAGTGCTGATGGGATGTTAGTGGGGCACTGATAGTGCCTGCTGCATTAACTTTGACCATGGTTTACATTGCTGAGTAGTCAATCACAATGAGTGAGGTATGGGTGGAAATCATAGTATCTTTGACATTAGTGGACCCACAAATATCTGACCTATCTCCCTCATTTCCCAGAAAAGAAAACCAAGGTTTAGAATAGCACTGTCCAATAAAAATATAATGTAAGCCACATATATAATTTTAAAAATTTAGTAGCATTTTTAAAAATTAAAATGAAACAGATAAAATTGATTTTAGTAGCATATTTTATTATGCACAATATATTCAAATTATTATAATTTTAACATGAAATCCACATAAATATTATTACTGTTTGCATTTTTTGTACTATGACTTTGAAATTTTCTACTTACAACACATCCCCATTTTGACTGGTCACATTTCAAGTGCTCAATAGCCACCTATGGCTAGTGCCTACCATATTAGACAGCACAAATTTAGAACATTTCCATCATTGCAGAAAGTTCTATTGGACAGTGCTGGTCTACTTAGTCATCTACCCCAAGATTAAGAGCTTGTGAGTGATAGAGGCAGTTGACAAGAAGCCAGAAAAGAACCCTAGTATCTCTGGTTAGGCTGGAATCCTGAGCTTTAAATCTTCCCAAAATAGGAGGAGGGAAGGAGTTCTTATGGAGCCTCAAGCTGTTAGGTGCCAAGACTAACTTGGCTGCTTGCATAATCTCCTAGATATAAGAAAATCCAGAGGTCAAGCTCAGGTAGACCTCTTGAGGGAAAGGGCCAAATCTCTCTTGTTCATTACTGTGTCCTCAGCTCATGACCTGGCCCCTGGAAGGCCATCAAGGGAGCTCTGTTGGGTGTTGATTAGAAGCATTCTTTGGGTAGGTATCATAGAATCATCAATAAGTGAGGGCTATGGAACAGCTATGAAGTTGTCATGAGCATCATCACCATTTGGAGGTCACCTGGATGAAGAAGTCATAAGCAAACTGGTAAAGGGACAGCTGGATCAAAGAACCTAAAAGAGAATGAAGTATCTTCCCTTCACCAATCCTTTCTTAACAGACCACTTAACATGTTATCCTACAAAGAGAGAAACAGAGGCAAAGAGCAATGAAGAGAATTTTCCAGCAAAACCATTGTGCTTGCCTGGGGTGAACTGCTTTGACTTTGGGCCCAATATGCACATTTAACAAGAGGCAATTTTCCCAAGGTTTTATTCCCACAATAAATCTTATCATTTTCTGCTCCTTAGATGGCCTGTCTTCCCTGCATTATGCTAACAGCTTCCTTTCCCAGCAGAAGCGGTAATAAATGGTATGCTCACAATGTAGAAGTTAAGGTTTCAAGGTGAAACCCTTGGAAGTGATTCCTTTGTAATTTCATTTATGGCCATGCTATATTTCATGGTGCAACTCACTAACTCTGTGGGTGGCTTTGTGTGTGTTCCCAAGAAAAGGAAAGTGAGCCACAGCCCCACCCTCCAATCCTCACATACCCCTCCCAGTGGAACTTGGAAGTTAAAGCACCTCCTAAGTTTTAAAGGAAGATTTTAACCCCTCCTGGTGTTCATGTGGAGTTGCTTGCTATCCAGACAGCCAAAATAAGAAATGTTGGAGATGTGGCTGCTCCACAAAGCTTCTTCTAATCTCTTTAGCCCGCCATGGGGCCCCTTTCTTAAAACTCCTACAGCACTGACTATCAAGCCAGGCCTCTGTCTTCTGTCTATAATTAGCCATTTCTCTTGAGAGTGACAACTAGGGAGGAACGCTAATTTCCTGCCTCCTTCCCTGCCCCATCCACACAGTCCAACCCTACCAGAGCACTGATAATTGGTTGACTGACTTGATGAATGATCAGCAACTTCCATCTTTGGTGTACTAAAATCATTGGATTAGTAACGGCCTCTCTAGGGGCAAACAATGTAATATGATTGGTCTACACCCTCCAAGAGGGGGCCAAGTGTCCTATGACCAAGGAGGGAAGAAACTCAATATATATGTTTGGGGTCTAGGTCAGTTTCAATTTCTGTCTGAAGCCAAAGCATAACCTGACTTTGCACAGACTCCCCTAACACACACACACACACACACACACACACACACACACACACACACACACACACACACTATGACAGATCTTTTAGGACTCCTTGAAGACACAGTCAATATAATATTTATCTAGTACACAGTAGATGCCCAATAAATATTTGTTATTTATTGGGTGGCCACCAGGACTTTGCTTATCCTGGGGAGTCTGTGTGATAAAGAGGAAAAAACATGGGTAACGGACCTCAGTTTTAATCCTGCCTCCACCTCAAGCTATCTGAATGGGTTTGGGCAAATGCCTTAACCTCTCAGAGTCTCAATTTTCTCACATGTAAAATAAGAATGATAATATCTACCTCTTAGAATTGCTTTAATGATTACATGAGGTGTTTTCAATAAAACTCCTATGTACCTAATAGGCACATGAGAAACATCAGTTATTTTCTCCTGCCTGAAATGTCTTTGTTCACTTGGAAGACTCCCAGTTACCCTTTAAGACTCACCTTGAATAAAACAAGCCAGGAGGAGGTGATCACTTTCACCTTGTACCTCTTCAGGCAGCTATTATTACACTTCTCACCCCATATTACAATAATTTGGGTTGCTGCTCTCTATCCTTGAGGTCAAGACCAAGATTTCACCATCTTGTATCCTCAGTGCTCAGTATACTGCCTGGCATGTAGGAGGCACTCAATAAAACTTCCTTTTCCATAAAGGAAAAATGATAAGAGGGACACAAACAAAAATTAACAGTGGTTATCTATGGTTGGTGGGATTATGGGTGATCTTCTTTTTTGTGTGTGAGGAGGGGTGCTCATCTATATTTTTTAAGTGTCTTTTCCCTACAATAGCTATGTTTTATTTGAGTAAGAAAATAATTTTGTAAAAATAAATAAATGTATGTTCAGTGAGTGGATGGGCGGACAGACAGATTGGTGGGAGGGAGGGAAGGAGGAAGGAAGGAAGGAAGGAAGGAAGGAAGGAAGGAAGAAGGAAGGAAGAAGGAAGGAAGGAAGGAAGGAAGGAAGAAGGAAGGAAGGAAGGAAGGAAGGAAGGAAGGAAGGAAGGAAGGAAGGAAGGATAGATATATTCAATAAATTTAAGCAGTTTCCATTCTTTCAGATTCTCAGTATCTGGGTCTGAGGCTGAGTTTGCTGCAGGGTAAGAAAGATATTTGCACTCCCCATGAGCCTTCTCCCTATTTCCTACCAAAATGACTTTGAAGCTCTACTCTTTCTGTTCAAACTCACATTTTTTGAATACTCATTCCAAAAGGAAAAAAATCACCCTCAACTCCATCATGATCTAGGCCAGGATTCAGCGACCTTTTTCTATAAAGGTCCAGGTAGTACATATTTTAGTCTTTGGGGGCCATGTGATTTCTGTTCCCTATTTCTCAATTCCACTGCTGTAGCATGAAAGCAGCCATAGATAATACATAAATTAATGAGCATGGCTGTGAGAATGTAGCAGAATGTAAGCATGTAGTAGGCCAGATTTGGCCCAAGGGCCACAGTTTGCCAATCCCCAGTCCATAACTTTGCTAGTGTTGTTCCCTTGCCTGGATAGCCCTCTCTTCTGCCTGCCTACTTAAATTCTTTTCATCCTCTATCTTTCAACTATAATATTACTATCATCTACTGCCTTGGCCTGTTGTTATTGTATTGTAATCACATGTATTCTAGTAGGCACCAAAAAATATTGAACAGTTTGCTGAGAAGTGTTCTACATTTATAAGGATTTTTAAAGAATATACTTTGGAATTATGCTTGTAATGGACTGGAATAAGAGAATGTAAATATTCATAATAATAGCAAACAGGGTATTAGCCTTATAATGACATGGTGCTACACAGAGATCCCCATCTTAGAAGAAAAAAACATACAAAAAATTTAAGTTAAGCAACTGTACAATGACCTAATGGCAGAGCAACAAAGAGAATCCAGGTACTATCACTCAATGTCTCATTCCTTAAGAAAGGCCCTCACTCTATCTCTAAAATCTAAAAGAAAAACAATAATAGCAACTTGTTTGGGAAAATTTAAGACCCAAGTGCAAAGGAGGTTTTAGTGTCTTTGGACAAGCTGGAGAGGATAAATCATACCCCACCACTGGAGATGTTGATATTTCCTTTCTAAATTAGCCACAACAGAACAGTTGGTGCAGAACTCTGGCTTCAGCTTTCGGTTTCCAGTTTTTCTGCTCTCCCAAACGCTGAGCCTGTGTTCTTGGCTCTGTGAGATGGGCTAAAATTTATGCTTAGGATCACGGGGCAGCCCCAGCAGCTCTCAGCAAATGTGACTGAGTAGTCCATAAATGGTCCTTGTTTGGTGGCAAAATGTTTGGCTCCCTCTCCCTAAAAAGGAAATCATAAAGAAAATGTACCTTATAGTCACCACGCCATCGATAACATAATTTCCTGGCTTTCAGACCACTTGCTGAAAGAGCAGACCCTTGGAGAGCAGAGATGCAAAGCCTGTTGATTCACACTTGGGGCTTTTCTGAACATTTGACAACTTGTACTTGCAGCAGCAGCAGCAGCAGCAGCTCTGTTTGTGAGCACACACCATCTGATCACAGAGCTGCTGGAACTAAATGAAGAGAATACATTTGAGTAGAGCTTTGACCTGGGATTTTAAAACATGCCTCCTATGGCTTCCTTTGGAATTATATAGTCAACGACTTCCCCCTTCCTTCTCCTCAAGTCATTCTAACCATACCAAACCTCTTAAAACAGAGCTTATGTATTCATTCATTGACTCAGTCACTCATTCACTCATTCATTCATTAATTCATTCATTCAGTGAGATGGCATATACTGAGTACTTTACAAATGCCAATGCTTCAAATACAGCAGTGTAAAAGTCAGATGTGGTCTCTAGCCTCCCAGAAATTACAGTTGAGTAGACAATACAGACATTAAGCATTTACAATTAAGTGTGAGGATGTTTATACATGCGACAGTACAGTGTGCTATGGGTAAGATGACCATGTAATTTGCTATCTAAACCTGGATGCTTTTGAGTTTAGAAGGAGGTACTATTAATAACTATTCCTGAACAGTAGGTTAAGTTAGGATTGTCCTGGGGCAGCTGGACATATGATTCCTCTAGCTTTGGCCATGCAGCAAGGGATGTCAGTTTATTAGGTCCACTTCCCTACCTTTCCCTTTGTTACTCTGTTCCTACCTTCTCCCGTTCTCTTCCTGATATTGCTCTGTTAGAGGATAGTAGAATTAAGTGGCATGAGTGATGGATCCCATCAGTATCAGTGCTTTCAACCCAGCAGTTGGCAGTGTTGCTGGCCATTGATCTATCATCATTTCTTCCTATTCCAGGTTACCTTGAGAAGAATCTTCACCACATAGAGGTTTTAAATTTTGCCTCCTCCCTTCCCATATTTCAATAATGTGTGTGTGCCTCTGCCCAGGGCTGAACTGTGATTTTATACTCTTTAGCAATATGAAGTACTTTGTTGTTCTGGAAGCTGCTTCTTCTAGGATGATGGGCTTCCAAAAGCACAAAGCTCAGTGGTACAGCAGTCACCTAGACAGCATCTCAAAGGTATAACTATGTCACCAACAACCTATAATTTTGTTCTGCCTGTAAGACTAAAGCTGTCAAAGATTTTTCTTCATTATCTAAAGGTAGACCTGAAAAACTGTACCATTAATGATAGCCTTGTGGCATGTGGCAGATGCTAGTGAGGCTTCATTCCATAGCCCCTAGGCCCACCTCTGAGTCCACCTACAGTCACAGAGGATACTTCCCAGCAGGCTTGTAGCTTCTCACCACAAACACCTACAAATCCTCATCAAGATTGCTCAACCCACAAGGCAACCCTCAACCAAAGAAGGACAGGAGGCAATGGATGTGGTAACCAGGATTCAAGATGGCCTCAATGATCCTTATCTCCTGTTATTTATGCCCTTGTGTAGTCCCTTCCCATGAGTACAGCTGACCTTTGCAAACAATATAATATAGTGGAAATGATGGTGCATGATTTTTAGCTGGATCATAAAAGGCATTGCTGCATTCGTCATACCTTCTTTTGGATCACTTACTCTGGGGAAGACAGCTGCCATGTTATGAGGACACTCAAGTAGTGTTATGGAGAGGGCCATGTGGTGAGGAACTTAGGCCTCCTGACAGCAGCTAGCACTGAGTCATCAGCCAGGTGAGGGAGCCATCTTGGAATTCGATCCTCTAGCCCTGGTTAAGCCTTCAGATAACTGCATCACAGCCAACATCCTTACTGCAACCTTATAAGAGACCCCAAGCCAGACTACCCTGCTACGTCAACCTCAAGTTCCTGACCCTTAAAACTGTGAGAGATAATAAATGTTAATCATTGCTTTGAATTGTTAAGTTCACAGCATTAGATAACAAATATAGTAAATAAATACCCCAGCTCCCCCCAGAAGCACGTTCCACATGGTTCCTCTGGCAATCCTCAGTGCAATTGAGCCCCATGTGTCCACAGTTGGTCATTTTCTCATTGCATGCTATTTTTTTTGTATTTTTCCTTCTGTGCATCATTCTTTTCACTTCCTTACTTCCTCTTCCTGTGATTCTCTCCCATATAAACTATCTGTCCCCTAATCCTTGACTTAGCATCTGCTTTGAGGGATCGCAAACAAAGTTAGGGCATCTTGTTCATATTCATGAATCAACTTTTCAAAAGAAGACTAGCTTTTGTAAACATTTTTGTGTCTTCAGAAAATTCTCAAGTCTTTATCAAAAATAGCTCCACCAAATATTGTGTAATTCCTTTAATATGAAATGCCCACAACAGGCATATCTACAACAACAGAAAGTAAATTATTGGTTGCCTTGGACTGAGGGTGGTAATACAGACTGACTGCAAATGGGCATGAGTGATGTTTTGGGGGTGATAGAAATATTCTAAAACTGAATTCTAGTAATAGCTGCAAAACTCTATATATTTACTAAAATCATCAAATTATTCATTTTAAACAGATGACATTTATAGTGTGTAAATGATGCCTCAATAAAGCTGATTTTTAAAAAAGAAAACTGATTTTTGTAGCTGAAACATATACAGAAATGAGAAAAAAGAAATAAGTAGAACAGAGGCCAAAGGAAAGGATTCTTATTGCCAGCCACTTTAGAGCCATAAGAACCAGATTTACTGTAGTCTCTTCCACAATAAAATCCACATATTTGATGCAGGAAAACTAATAGTTAGGCCAACTATGTCTACTCAAATACAGAAAACTAATATTAAAGACAGAATCTCATGTGGGCTTTGTCTTACCAAAGAAGACTTGCCTAGAAAAGCCACATCTGTGGTTTTAGGGATCAACATCCATACTCAATATAGAAGAACACTCTTTGGGAACTTGTCTTAGGGAAGCCATCAGCAACCACCAACCTTAGTAGAGCATGAGGTGTGGTGGGGAGGTTGTGAGATTCTAGCATCTAAACCCTATAACAAGAAGGAGGAACACACCAGTGGTTATCATCCATATAATCAGAAGAACTTAAATTCCAGAGAGAAGCAGTGTCCCCAAAGAAATGAGTAGTGCAGCCCATTCTAGGTCCTTCCTTTAGATTGGCCAGGTCTCTACCTGGCAAGGATACAAATTCAGGAGCCTGGGAAAGGAGAAGGATGAGAGAGGAGAGACCTCAGAGAGGGATCACTTACTCCTTCTCAACGTGTTTATTTATAGAGCTTGGAGTTCCTACACAGTGTCCAAGTAAAGACTTACCTGGACTATACTGATTTCAGAGTACGTTGGGAGTATCTATTATGGATATGGGGAAAGATGTAAGAGATACACAGAGACACACACAGGCACAAACATACACACATATACATACACACATGTACATGTACCAGCTACTTGATTGTATCAGTTAGCTTTTGCTACATAACAAATCACCCCAAAACTCAGTGGCTTAAAACAACCAATATTTATTTAGGTCATGATTCTGATGTTTATCCAGGTAGTTCTTTTGGTCTTGGCTGAGATTTCTCATTTGCCTTCAGCCAACCAGTGAATTATCTAGAGGCTTAGTGACCTATGATGGCCACACTCATGTGTATAGTATTGGCAGGTTATTGGATGGAGTAACTACATGTGTATCATCATCCAGCAAGTAGTCTTGTGTCTCAGAGTCACAGGTACCACAAGAGAACAAGCCTCAATGCACAAGTACCTTTCAAACCTGATTGCTTCACGTTTGCTAAAGTCCTATTGGCCAAAGCAGGTCACATGGCCAGATGAGACTCAAGTTGTGAAGAAATAAATTCCACCTCTTGATAGGAAGGTCTACAATGCCATAGACAAGGGAAATATTTGGGGCCATCATTCATATAATCTACCACACCTGTCTGTTTTTGTTTTTGCTTTTTAACTCTTTTCTTATTTAAGGCCTGCAAGTTGTCATTCTTCTTCTCACTTGCTGAAGAATGTGTTTTGTTCAACAGCTGTTCTAGCAGCTAGAAAATATAATTTATTTTGTGATGAACCATTTTGCCCTGAGATTAATTAAACTCTAGCTCTTTCTCTTAAAGAGAAAATTCTCTGTTGCCTTAATCAGCTATCAACTGCCATTTAGATGCCCCCGGAGTCTGGTTACAAGCCAAATATAGGATACCATTCCAGGGAACCTGTTGACAGTGTAGATTTGGCTCACAGGCCATGGTGGGCCTGAAGTAAGGAAAAATGGCAGTGTCAAAGTCATGAAAGAGGAGAGGGTTGAGGGAGTAAGAAAGTGAAAAGAGAGGAAATGCTCAGTTAATAGAACTGGCATTGGTGTCACCATGGAGGAACACCCAAGTACATGCCACTCAACACCTCTGGAGGAATTTGTAGCCTGGAGACCTTAGCTGCCTCTTTTTAAGGGTGATTCAACTGCATATGGGGTAAAGCATGACTAATCACAGTGGAAGGAAAATGCTCTGTGCTCAATTATATACTGTCATAGCCAGTCAACACCATTGGGGTCTGTGAGAGAGGAGGGGAGAGAAAAGATTGTTGGGTAATGGAGGTAGGTGGGGAAGGGCACATCTGGCTTGGGAGGATTTTCCAAGAAAAGAAAAAAGATTTAAGACTTCAGTTTCAGCTCCCCACTGTGAGACGAATATGTTGGGGAAGGAACAGGGCTCTTCAGCTCACTGCCTTCCTGCTTTCCTCAGCTCCTAAAACACATTCAGCTCTAGCTTAACTTGGCATCAGACAAGAGTTCAAGAACTAGTAAGTGATCTTCTTGCCCAAAGACCATCAGACCACAGTGTGAGTGCACACACACACACACAGGGCAAATACAGGGTAGGCCAAAGTAAAATTCACTTTCATGAGGACTGAAGAATATTTTTCTTCCCTCAAAGCATAGATGGAACAGTCCCCCAAACAGCCCCTTGGGGGACTTGAGGACTTGCTCTTTGGAGTGAAGGCTGCCTATTGTCCATTAGAACCCACTTTCCCCATCTTACTGGGCACACAGCTTTACTACATTTTCCAGTCTCCCTTGCAGTGAAACTTGGTCATGTGATTGAATTCTGGCCAGTAATATGTGAGAGAAAGTTATGTATGCCATTTTCAGAACTAGGACTCAAGGCAGTAGACATGTCTCTTCCTTGTTATCTTTCCACCACTGCTCACCACTTGGAACCCTCTGCAATTTAATTTCAGCCATACAGAATACAATACTCTAGGGGATGGCAGAGCCACACAATAGAAGGACCTCAGGTTTCTGCTTGATTGTAGAACAGAGCTGCTTCACTATCTGAACCATGTACCTACGAATTGTTACCTGAAATACAAACAAACCTTATGGTCTTGTAGGCTACAGTGTTAAGTCTCTTTGTTACAACAACTTGGCCTTTTATCCTAATTAATACTTTTATTCATTCAACTTACGTGTTGCAGGACCCCTTTGGGACATTCTCTTCTTGCTTTGAGGTCACCATGAGGCCAGTTTTAAACACTAATGAATTAAAAATATCAAATTATATATCCAACTCTTAAAAGACTGTAGAATGATGGATGCTTTCCTTGAAATTTTCTTGGGGAAAGGGGAAGAGGAGATGTTGACATTGTACATGACTCAACAAACCTCTCAGAACACCTTTTTTTTCTCCCCACAGTTTACATGCGTGCGCACATGCGTGAGCACACACACACACGCACACACACCTACCTCTTCCTCCTCTTGGGTCTCTCTTCCCCTTCTGCTCTTTGCTGTACTGCAGCCTCCCCCTTTTTCTAGTCTTGTCTCTCTTGGTTTCTCCCATTTATATCACTATCAACCATCCAGGTTACAAAAAAACAAAGATCACCCTTAGCATCTACCCTTACTAGGAGGCAGGGAAATCAGTGAAATAATAAAATAATAACTATTTTCATGTTTTTGAAGTCAGGATGGATATAAATAATTTCATATTTTCTTTGTCCTGCATATGAAAACATATTCTAAATGATTATCTACTATGAACTCACAAGACAGACATAGAACCATCTGATATCTTGAACCATCTGAAATCAAGGAATCTTGAGGAAAAGCCATGAGGAAACCAAAGTTCAGAAAATTACTTGCCTGGCAATTATTAATAGAAGAACCAAGAGTAGATTCTGATCTATTAGCCACTCACGCTCAATTTCTAGTTCCATGCTCTTTCCTGACCCTACCCCCACTCCCTGCTCTGAAACTTTGAGTGAAGTACCTAAGGCCCTTCCACAGAATGCTTACTAGAACATCAGTACATTAGACCACCAAAGGTGGAAAAAGGCAGGCCAGAGAGATGGCTGGGGAAACTGAGCTACCAACGGAGGCAACTAGAGCAAATGCTTCACACCTACCCCATGATCCAACAATTTCACTCATATATATTTACTCAAGGGATATGAAAATACATGCCCACAAGAATATTTGTGCATGAACGTTCACGATAGCTTTATTCAAAGTAGATACAAACAGGATATAATGCAAATATCAAACATGACAAGATTTGATAAATAAATTATGCTATAGTCATACAATGGAATGTGATCCAGCAATAAAAATGGAATGAACTTCTGATATACACAACAACATGGATAATCTCAAAAACATTCTATTGAGTGAAAAAAGCAAGACATAAGAGTACATACTGTATGACTTCATTTTTGTGAAGTTCTAGAACAAGTAAGACTAATATATGATGATAGAAATCAGCGATAATTGCCTCTGGTTGGGGGTGGAGACTGACTGCAAAGGGGCATAAGGGAACATTCTGGGGTGACTGAAATGCTCTGTGTCTCAATTTGTAAGGTTAAGATTGGGTGTATACGTTTGTTGAAGCTCATTGAAAAGTACATTGAAGAACTGTATATTTCAATATATATATAAATTATACCTCAAACACACACACACACACACACACACACACACACAAATAGTATTGGGAGTAAAGAGACTGTTATAAGAAAAATGGATATATTAAACTTGTAGTTTTTGTTTCTTGCCACATCATGTCATAAAGCAGAACTTTCCCCAGTCTCACTCCTTGCTATTATCTCTCACCTTCATCTACCCTTCACCTTCATTCCATCTCTGATAACCACTAGAGCTCTTCCCCCTCCACAGGAAAACCATCATGCCAAATCTGTTGGGTGTAATTGTGTGGCTTCAGCCTGTGACAGAGCCTAAATGAGCACCCTAGGCTCATCCCTGGGCTAAGTGACTCCAGGCCAGGCTGTGGATGAAAAAGCAAAAGCAGAGAGGTAATAGAAGCATTTTACCAAGTCCTAGAGCTCAGTCTCACTGGGGAGCTCTGGGAGTATGGAATGATCCAACCCAAATGATGAGGAACCCAGGGCATTTATATACTGACTCCCATCAGTCATTGATTGAAGGATGCTGATATTGGTATTAATTCTGCAGAACTTCTGGTCTACTGTGCACACAGGCAAGGTGGGATCTGGTAGTCAGAGAAAGCCCTCAGGCAAAGAAATGCATAAGTTGGCAGCTGGAAGTCAGATAGATATGGACAGAAAAGGTAAGGCCTGAAAGGTTATGGGTGGAACAAATGTCTGCTATAAGACCTAAACATATAGGACGGAGTATTATTCCCTGAAAAGGTCTGGTGTCTTAATCCAGGCCCCTTATACTGGTTAGCTTTTGCTGTGTAACAAACCACCCCAAAACATAGTGGCTTAAAACAATATTTATTTAGCTCATAGTTCTGTGGATTGACCAGTTAATTCTGATCTAGACCAGCGCAGCTGATCTCTGCTTGGCTCTTTCATATGTCTGTAGCCATGAGTTTAATGAATAGATGCTTTTAGCCACTAATTTTGGTGATGGTTACATGGCAAAAGCTAACTGCCATATTGGATAAAAGAGGGAACTTAGATTAGGTTATCAGGTAAAGCTTCACTGATCAGGGGACATTTAAGCTGTCAAAGAGATGTTGATGCTAAGAAGCAGGACATTCAAGGCATACAGAACAGTAAATGCAATAGTCATAACAGGAAAGAGCTTGGTGTGTTGAAGGAATTGAAAAAGATGAAGAAATGCTGCTAGGACTGAATAAAAGAGAGAAAGAAAGAAGACTGAAGAGCACAGGGAAAATCTATACTCTGACTCATAAGAGGAAAGGAGTCATAAGAATATGTTCTTTGTTAGTATCCTTTACCAATAGAGTCTTATCCAAAAATATATTCTGAATATGTAGCATTTTATTATATATTATTAATAGAGAATATGCTAATAAAAAATTATTCATATTCTTTATATAGTCTTCTCATGCTCTTCGCTCTCCCCTTTCTTATTCTCTCTGGGATCAGCTACAGGAGGAGGGAGCTAGGGAAGAGGCAATCTAAATATTCCTTAAAATACAGACAAAATAAAAATCCATCAACTAAACCAAAAAACATTCACAAAAACAAGACAGTGGTATGAGTCAGCCATTCAGCAAATTGGCCATTTGGCAAAATAGATTCTAGAAAATTGGCTTCCAACTTTGCAACCCTGAAAACTTCTAGTTATTCACTCTTTGTGCTTTTAGTCTCCTCAAAAAATAGACTGGATGAAGCCTAAGTCCTTTCTAACTCTAGTATAATGAGGTTTTATGGGAACCATGAGTTTCATGGAGTTGTGTGTGGGTGTGCATATGAGTAAGTAGAAATTAATCTCAGATGACTAAAAGATATTAAAATAGAAAAGGAGTGAAGGACCTTGGAGGTGGAAGGAGAGGAAAAGTGGAGAAGACATTCATTGGGTCATCTTGAATTGGACCAGATTTTAATTCAACAATAAAGTAGTCCTCTAATTTCAGAGTCTAATGTTTGAGCACGAATGTGTTACAATGGGAAAATGGATGTAGAAATAGACCATAATTTAAACTCTTGTCTCAATATTAAATTAAATTTTCCAGGCAAATCCCCAAATAGCTTTGTTTAGTTTTATTTCCTTACGTGGAAGAAGGAAACTATACCATATCCAGCATGAAAGTAGGCTTCCAGACAGAAATTATGGCAAATGTGGAAAGAAAATTCAAAAATTCATCAGGAAACGAAGATATAGACCTGCTTCTGTTATTAACTATGTAACATGAAGAAAAACACATTATCTTTCTGTGCTACACTTTCCTCTTATAAAGACATAACTAGATGACAGATGGCAAAAACTTAGCATGTATGACATCACCATCTCTTTCCAGGCCAGTGACAGATATCAATAATCAGTCATAGCAATCTTTTACTGTTACATCTAGAGATGTCCTCAGAATTCATCTCAACATGGTGCTTCCAGCAACTACTACCAAATTAACAGAATTGGTTCTCAAAATTAAACCTATTTTTCTGAACTAGACCATTGGCCCCCAACTTATAGGCTGCAGACTCCTGGGAGGCTGTAAGGTTACTGGGAAATGTCTGTTAAGTCATAAGCTCACCAAGCCTTGTCTGTAGGATCAATAAAGTACTATTTTATCACTGTCTTCATTCCCAAAAGAGATTAAAAATATCTGGCTAAGGGTATTTCAAACCCCTCTTCTGCTCTGGTATTTTCTATTCTGAGGCTAAATTTCTCTCTATCCTCTACCCACTTCTCTTCTACCTCCTTCTCCCTCCCTACCCAAGATCTTTTAACATTAACATGCTCTTTGATCAAGAAGGAATTTCCCACCCTCTGTGATAAGGGAAAAATCCAGTCAGCATAGGACAGCATGTAAGTCACAATAATCAGCACTTCTTTGTCCTTGAGATGAGCTGTGAACAACTTGAGAGTCACCTGCCAAAACTGGCTCTGAACTTCACCCTCATATTTCAGGTCATAAGTCTAGCATCTTTCTTTGCATATCATTTCCCAGACTTTCCTAAATGATTGATATCATCCCAGATTCAAGTTTAGTTTCTCCTTCATCATTTTGGGGTAGAAAACTAAGACTCAAAGCAGTATAGAGTAAAGTTTGGGCACTATCACTTACTACTTGAATGACCTTTAGAGTTTTTCTTCATCTCTTTGAGCCTCAGTTCCCTCATTTGTAAAGTGAGATATCTGTAGTAATTAAATAAGACAATAAACTGCCTAGTAAAGAGCCTGCCACATAGTAGGTGTTCAATAAATGATAACAATGATGATGATATTAGATATACTTATTGGAAACTTACTATGATATCAGGTACTCTGTTTCACCAATTACATTTCTTTTTTTGTGATAGATTACAAAAATGGCCACAATTCTTTACAGCTTCTATATCTCCACTCCTTGATTCTGGGTATTGGCCAATATAATGTGGCAGAAACTACACTGTGTAAGCCCTGAGTCTAGGTCTTAACAGAGTTTATAGATTTCTGCTCTTGGGACTTCTGCTCAGCTGCATGTAAACAAATCTGGCTTAGTCTACTGGAGGGTAAGAGACAAATGGAGCAAAAACACTCTTTTCCAGCTGAAGCCATCCTAGACCAGCCAGTCCCCAGCCAACACAGCAGCTGACCACATTTACATACGTGAGTCCAGTCAGCTGATCAGGTAAGCCTGCTTTAGATCAGCATAACTGCCTAGCTGATCCCAGCCCAAACTGCTACCCCACAGAATTGTGAATGAAACAAGGGGTTGTTGTTTTAAACCACTAAGTTTTGTGATGGCTTATAGTGCAGTAATAAGTAATGTACTTTTCTTTTTGAGTGCACAGCTAGACCATATTTTCCATGTCCTCTTGCTCCTAGATTTGCCATGTGACTAGTTCTCCCTCCATGAAATGTGAGTGGAAAGTGGCATGTGTCACTTTCATGCCAAAGTTTCTGGTGTGCCTTCTCACTTTTTCTCTTCTGTCTCTTGACTGAATGCAGAGATTCTAGCAGAGGACTCCAAGACCTTAGGGGATGTGGATCCACAATATGGAAAGAACCTGGGTCCTTGAACTACCATGTCGGGGAAAGCTACCTAGTAAACAAGAATATCCATTTGGACTTTATGTGATCAAGTACTAACCTTCAATTGTGTTAAGCCACTGAAGTATAGGGATATCTCTGCTATGGTACTTAGCATTATCTTAACTAGCATATAGGCGTTACATAATTAAATTATCCCCATTTACCAAGAAAGAAACTGAGGTAAAGAGAAATTCAGCTAGTCAGAGTTAGAATATGAAGTTAGGCTATCTATCTGTTTTATATCAACTCCACATCCTATCTTCCCAAGCTAGTTGTAATAATCATTATTATTAACATTCTTTGAAGTTTCCATTTATTTGAATTATGAGTTACTGTGCAAAGACACAACAGAGCAATACTTTGCCATTTCTCGCCTTTCCCACATTATTTTTGCAACTTCTCTGTAAGTCTAAAATTATTTCAATATAATTAAAAAATAATAATATTGAGTAAAAAGGCCAGGTGAAGAAAGTTACGCTATGATTTCATTTACATATTCTTCTAAAATATACACATATATACACACAAAAAGTAAAATGCATTGTTCATAGGAAGATACACATGTACTAAAAATATGAGGTAGACAGTGGGTTTTCAATCCTGGGTGCACTTTGGAATCACCTGGGGAGCTTTAAAAACTGATGCAAGCTACTTTTTAAAAAGGGCAAGTTACGGTCCTCTTTGTCACCGAGCACTCCCGTTTCAAGAAGGGAAACTAAGACCTGTCTGTATCTACATTAAATAAGGGGTTCAAAATACACACAAAAACATGCTTAGGATTCTGGAAAATCATACTGAAGCAGCAAATGTTCACTCTGATTTGGAAAAAAACCCTGATGCCTGAATTCCGCCCCCCGCCCTTCTTGCCCTTCTCCCTTTCCTGATTTTATTTGTCTGGTATGAGACCTAGGCACCTGAGATTTCTAGTAGATTCCCAGGTGATCTTGATAGGCAGACAGGGCTGAGAACTTCTGGATCTGAAAAAGACGTAGGAAATCTGCTTTGGCTGGGGAAGGAGGGAGAAGCATAGAATCAGCAAGAGGAAACCAACTTTATTTCAAATCTGAAGCAAAAAGGACTAAATCTTAGGATTTGTAATTCTGCAAGATAAGACCACAGGTATTTGTTATTCTCAATTTTTCTCTATTTCTTTAAATTTATAACATGTTTAAAGATTTAAAATAGGCTTATTTATAAACTATATAAATGTCTAACCAATGTACTGTATACTTGAAACTAATAAAATTCAAAAAATAAGCTTTTGTGAACACCTAGATGTGTCAATTTGATGAACATAAGTATAATCAAGAAACATTGTTGGTTTCATTTTATAGAGACAAAGGAACAAAGAAATAAAGAAACACAGACTTCAGATTTGCAACTGTTGAAGGCTTATTGGAAGTCCATTCAGTAATTTTCTTATATTCTCCAGACCGCTTGCCCACAGCTAAAACATGTCAATCCCTATTCCAGTTCACCCTTCATTAATTTCTGTCCAATGCTATAATTTAGTGACTCAATAAAGTAGAAAAATAAGTGGTTCGATGGCAACAACAACAGCGATGTTGTTTACAAACAGAAATTATTTTTTAAAAGATAAGCACTTGCAATTTTTAAATAATCCTGAACAGGCTAATATTTAGCCTGTTTGCACAGCTTAGACTGCAGAGGTTGAAGCCTGACTGGTTGGCTGCCATGCTGCACCAGCTGATAATTATTTTGAACGAAGGACAAAAAATGTGAGTCCTAGTCCTAAATCTGCTAAAGTGGCCATGACAGGTTTCATTTTTGTTCCTACTCTTACTGTCATCCATTGCCCCTCCCCCTTCTTTTTTTCATCACAACAAACACATTGTAGTTTTCAATTTATTTAAAGAAAAAATGAAAACAGTTCACCTGTTTCAAATTTCACATATGAGAGTTCATAAGGTTTTTGTCTTTCTCTGTCTGACTTATTTCACTTAGTATAATGCCCTCTAGTTTCATCCATGTTGTTGCAAATGGCAAGATTTCACTCTTTTTTGTGGCTGAATAATATTCCATTGTATATATGAACCACATCTTCTTTATCTTTTTGTCCACTGATGGGTACTTAGGTTGCTTCCAAATCTTGGCTATTGTAAGTAATATTGCAATGAACATGGGGTCCTTATACTTTTCGAGTTAGTGTTTTTGCCTTCTTTGAATAAATACCCAGAAGTGGAATTGCTGGATCATATGGTAGTTCTATTTTTAACTTTTAAAAGAATTTTTGTATTGTTTTCCATAGTGGCCACATCAATTTACATTCCCATCAATAGTGCACAAGGATTCCTTTTTCTCCACATCCTCACCTACACTTGTTATTTCTAGTCTTTTTGATAATAGCCCAATTTTTTTTAAAAAAAAGGTTTTCAGTCAGTAAACATTTATTTATCCAAAAGAAAGTCCAAGTGTTTTTGAAAATAATTTGGCTTCTCTGACTTTATCAATAATTGCATTGCCACTCAGGAAGATAAAACCTGTTCTCCACAATGAATGAGAAAATGAAATATCATGAAATGATTTTTCTAAAAGATAATGTGTTTATGTTGTGATGTATACTCAGTAGGTTAATAACTGCAGAAAATTCTTGGAATAACACATTAATTAAGCTGATAGCCCCCTCTGCACCCCATTCTACCTGTTCAGTGCCTCTGTAATCATGTTGAGTGGTATTTACTTTCCGATACATCTTGTCTTTCCACCAGACTGTGGGGCCCCCCTCAAAGGCGTGAATCTTGTCTTCTTCATCTGTGTATCCCCAGTGCCTGGACCACACATATTTTTTGAATTGGCTAGCACTGACACCAAAAGGGAGTAAATTAGTGGGTCATCTGTCGCTGGCTTCCTTTTAGAGAAAACTCTGGCTTTGTTTCTAGTTCAATGTAGTTGATGCTGTGGTATGCCTCCCCAATCCTCCCTTCAGGATTGAAGTACTTATTCACCCAGCTGACTGGAGTGTCGGCAGCTGAGCATTTTCCATTTGATGGAAAAGAGCTGCCTCAGCAAGGATGTGTCCCTTTACTGGGAGCACCCACATCTAATGACTGATGGATGCAGAGGCATAAAGACCTTTAAGCCCAGACAACTATGCAAGGTTATCTCAACTCCAGAGTTCCCCATAGGATCAACATAGGCTCTTGTAACTATACTATAGCTCAAATTATTCCCTGCCTAATCTTGCTACTTTCTCTTCTTCCAAGGATGTTGATCCTAAGAGCACCCCTAATAAACTCTCTGCATATATCTCTCTCCATCAAAGTCTGCTTCCTGGGGAACACAGCAGATCACACTCTCTAAATTCTGTTTAGATGTGCCTTTCTCAGGCTTGATCTATAAAACACACAAATACTTATTGTAGCCTAGATCTACTTCAGAGTTGAGTTTTCATTAAAGCAGCCTGTGGAATAAGGAGAAAGGGCCACAGTCTCACTTACAAGACACTACTGTTCTCCTGCCCCTCCTTCCCACTCCTCTACAAATGTAAATGTCTACACATCTCTACTCAGAGATCCTGTTACGATCCAAATAGACAAAAATTCCCTCTTTGGGCCCAAAGTAACTTTAAACTGAACACTGTTTAGTTGAAACTGAATCCCTTTACAGGAAGTGCCTGCTTCCAATATCTTTTAACAACTGAGCACATCCCAAGTTCAAATCCCAGCCTTCCTGCAGAGAGGCTGTCCTGCCTCACATAGCAAAACCTTCAGCTCAGCAGAGGTACCCTTGGCACAAACCAGCTGCTCTCCCATTTTCATTTGCAGAATTGCTGCAGCTCGGGTTTTTCACCACCTGGAACTCCTTTCGGCTGGGGATGGCTTTTGAAATCCTATGGAGGAAATGGCTCCCATTGCTCCTCAGTCAAGCTCAGCCTGAAGTTTTCCCAGTCTAATACAGCCCAAGTCAACCACAAATGAGAGTCATTTAGAGGAATAAGAAAATAACGAGAACATTCAAGCACAGATATGACATGATGGGTTTTGAGTTGACAGCTAGGGCAGCTAAGTCCCATCACTTCCACCCTGGAGCTATCTGCCATCTTGTTGCATCAGATGCCCTCAGCAGACACTGGACCTCAGTCACACAACTGTCTGGGTATCACTGTGCAGATGTCTCTATTAGCTTCTTAACAGTATAGGCCCTTTCATCTATTTCTCCCTCTGCCTGTGGAACATTTTCTTATACTCACAAAAAAGGAAGGCTTCTAAGGAGGTTCCAACATTCCTTTTTCAACCCTCTGCCTCCCTAGCAATACATTTTTTTCTTTGTATTTGATAGAATCCAAATCAGATGCATTGCCATCAGGATATGATAAACTACATTCTTGATGTTTCATCATAATAGCAGGTTTGGGACTAAAGCCAAACAGTGGCAATTTCTTCCTTTCAAAGAAAAATTGTTTTTAAGAATTAAATAAAATTCTCCTTCTTCACACCATTTTCAACAGACTCTTTCTCAGCCCATGGTAAATTATTTTATGAGGAAGATCTTCTTGTAGAATACCTTGAATATTTCCATATTTCAATTTAATTCATTTGATGCTCTCACCAGAAATAAATAAATAAAGTAGAGACTTAAGTAGATCATTTTAGAGTCATGCGCCAGAAAAATTAAGGTGAAATCTGGCCTTAAAAAGGAATGTTCAAAAAAAACAAGTAGAAGTGGAAGAAAGACTACACTGCCTTGCTCTGTAAGCAGAGAGAATTGATCTGGAGTGGAGATTTGATGGACTTGAATCTTACCCTTGGTATTTGGGGGCCTTCCAGCACCCACACATTTTTGTCAGGCAGTATTTACAAAGAACTGGAGAAGCAGCATCAATTTGGAAAAAGATTTTGTTTCAGGATGGAAAAGATTAATCAAGAAGTCACATGATTTATCATTATGCAACAAAAAATAATGGCTTGTAAGTAGTGAGAGAAATGACTTAGTAAAAAACCTTTTTTTCCTTCCAAAAGGATAAAAGGAAGAATAGCTGGAGACAATCTCAATCCTACTCAGGAGGTAAAATTCAAGGTTTGTTAATTCCTACAGACCTCTAAAAGAGTGGGTAGCATATCTGAAGCTGTAGTAAATATTGGTTGTATAATTGTTATACATGTTAGGACTCTCAAGAGAAATAATTTTCTTACATTGAGATTTTTTTTTATTGCAGCTAATCCACTAGGACAAAATGATCATTTCTTCTGATTTCTGTGCTGCAATTAGTTTGAGAGCTGTGTGCAATTAGTATTACTGTCAATCATTTATTGGGGATAATGGTGATAGTGATGGCAGTGATGAAGATGA
Organism: Eonycteris spelaea; assembly: GCA_003508835.1. Classification (NCBI taxonomy): domain Eukaryota; kingdom Metazoa; phylum Chordata; class Mammalia; order Chiroptera; family Pteropodidae; genus Eonycteris; species Eonycteris spelaea. Next base: position 74,989 of record PUFA01000659.1, on the reverse strand, counting down.
GAGTGATGAGAGTGATGGTGGTAGACATTGGATGGTAATGGAGGTGGCTGTGGTGATGTGGTAGTGATGGTGATGGTAGTGATAATGGTGATTTGATAGCAGTGATAGTAAAGGTGGTGGTGATGATGGTGGTAAGAAAAATTGTGGTGGTGGTGATGATGTTGATGCAGATTATAATGGTAACGGTAACAATGATGATGATAGTGGTAATGATGGCAATAGTGTTGATGATGGCAGTAGTGGTAGTAAAGTGGTAGACACAGTGACAAGACCAGTCTTTTCCAGAGATTATGTCCCTATTCAAAGGTTGTAGGATCCCAGAATTTATTTCTGAATTTCCATTAACGAGTCCTCACAGTACTAGTGGACTTATTTGTTTTGACATTCAAAAAGTATTTATTCAGCATCCACTATGTCCCAGGTACTGTTCAAGGTACTAATGATAAAGCAGTGAACAAAACAAACAAAACTCCATGTGCTCAAAGAGCCTCCATTTTAGCCAATGAGATAGACAATAAACAAAGTAGATAAGTAAAATATGTCACACGGAGGGTGATGCTAAGCCTTAAGGAGAACAAACAGGGGGAGATGAGATAGAAAGTGCAGGCAGTGGTGGAGGACAGGTATGTGTGCATGTGTGTGATAGTTTGAACATTGTTCAGCAAGTATTTTCTGTCTTTCCACTCCCAGTGTGGGCAGAGTATACTTCCCTAACTTATTAATGTTGGGCTTGGTCATGGGATCTCCTTTGACCAATAGAATGTTCATGGAATGTGATTCAAGCAGAGATCTTTAAATGCTTATATTATTTGACTTGGCTTTGTACTCTGATGATGCATCATGAGAGGAATATGCCCTGGGTAGACACTGCCCCTTCATTCTGGACCTCAACACAAGCACACATAGAGCAGACCTGAACCCAACTTGCAGCTTAAAGCAGATCTAACAAACTAAGCCCATACTACATAAATTAAGTCTCATTCAAACCTATGAGTATGGAAATAGATGCTTGTTGTAAGCTACTGAACTTGGGGTAGTTTATTATGCAGTCTAACTATGGCAATAGCCGACTAACACAGAGTACTTGCAATTTTAAAGCAGGTGATTAGGGAAATCCTCATTGGGAAGATAGCATCTGAGAAAAGATCGGAAGGATATGAAGCAACAAGTAATGCAGGTAACTGGTGAAAGAGCATTCTAGGCAGAGGGAACAGCAAGTACAGAAATTCCAGGGTGTGAATAAAAATGACATGTTCAGGCAAAGGAGGGAAGTATATCTGGAGCAAAGTAGGATAGGGGTAGAAAATAGGAAATGATGTTAGAGAAGGAATGGGAGTGTGGCCAGATTCTATAGGGCCTTGTAGGTCATAGTAAGAACATTGGGAGGCTATCAGAGGGTTTTTGAGCAGAAGAAAACACAATTTAACTTGTATTTTGACAGGATCACTCTGGTTTCAGTGTGGATGAACAATAAGCTATAGGGAGGTAGAAATGGAAGCAAAGAGACCAGGTGGAAGGCAACTGCTAAAATCCCAGTGAGAGATAATGGTGGCTTGGATGGGGCAGGAAGGAGGGGATAAATTGCACTGGTGACTTATTGTCTTGGATCATCTTCATGAGATGGCCCAGAGTCTTCATCTTCTGCTCCCTCCACTCCCTGCCAGTAGCTAAAGAAGCTGAAGCCATCAGGGTTGGGTTCAGTGGTAGTTATTGCTAACAGAGCCAAGATGAAAGTTCCCACTCCCATGTTTCCCATCTGTTGCTTAGCACAGGAAGCGTCACTACTCCATCCCTCTATTGTCTGAAGTGGGGGGGGGCTGTCTTAGTGATTCAGGAAAGGAGGATCTTTTCAGAATAGCTCAGGCAGACACAAATACAGCCTGACAGCCCAGCCACTGTCTCTTCTGTGCGTGGATCCTTCCTGCTTTGTCTCTGTTGGCAACATGCCTTTTATTCCAAGCCTCAGATGAAGAGAGTGCCTGTGTCCTGGGGCCCTGGCTGCTCTTCATATTTCATGGTGGCACCTGAAGGGCTGGGATTTCTACATTCTAAACCTCCTTATTTTTCTAGGTCCTGTTTGAAATGAATTTGCCTAGTTCGGCACTCTAGTAATCCCCCTCCTCCCCATGGTACCACATTGTCCTTAATCAACTGCTTCTCTACTTGGCCTTGGACCTTTATGGAGCAATCAAAAAGATAAACTTAGTCCAGCATTTTCCAAACTCTGTGGGGGACATTACTCCTTTCTTCAAGTTTCATCTGATTATATGGGAAGGTAGCTAAGGTGTGTGTGTATCTGGTTGTGTGTATGTAGTGTGTGCTAAGAAGGGATATTGTTCAGAATATTTATTGGAGTTAGCAAATAACATTTGATTATTGTTACCCGAATATTATTAGTTATTTAAGCTTGAGTTCTTTGCCTCCCCCCACCCCCACCACCTCCCGCCCTTGGGTTAAGTTCAAGCACTTACAAAATATGTTTTAGAAGAGAATTTTTCCAAGTCAAAAGATGGCCTAAGATAAATACATCTGTCTGTAAGAATACTTTAAAAGTTAGCACATCAAACCAAATTGTCCCTACTCCTCTCTTATTTCGTGTGTCAAGTGTTCTCTAAGAAAAAGGGGAAGTTTTGTGAAAAGTTATCAGAGTGGCTAAATACTTTGTTTCCTATTAGCAAATCACCAGGTTTGGAGAAATACTTTGTCCTGACCTTTCGTAGCCACATATGAATCTATTTGGCTGAATTTAGTGTCAACCTCAGGGTTACCATGACAACAAACTCCACCCCAGCAAAGGGAGAGGGAGCTGGTTTTCAACAAGAGAAAACTCCAGACAGAAGTGCTCTTTTGCTTTTGAGAAGGAAAGTTAAGTCCATCCAGAAGCTAAGCAGACACTCAGGGGAGGGGGGTCACGAGATCATCTTCCAGCATCATAGTGGACTTGGACTGGAAAGGGGACTGCAGGAGTAGCAGTTGAGCCACTCCATTTTACTGATGAGAAAACTGAAGTTTAATGTTAGAGGTCACCAAATCTGCTCCCCTGCACAGTCCTAGGAAGGTGAAGGTGGAATTTCTAATGCAGTTCCGTCACAAATATAAAAGACTGATCCAGGGTGTGGAAGAATTGCTCATTGAGTAATGTAAAAGGTTGCTGTGGCAGGTCACATTTGTCTTGTGTTCACAATGTGCAAAGACTGGATAAAATGCTGAAACATGGACACTGCTCTGTTTGGATTGTCTTTAAGGACTGTATTTCAGAATGAGACAAAAGTATAAAGCTGGCTGCAAAATAAAACGTCCTCAGGTGGTTCCTATCAGCTGATGCAATCTGCATGAATAGTTCTTCTCTGCCTCGTAGCTCTCACAGCCTGACTTCTCAGGTGAGGCTGTGGTTTCCTACCTTCATACCTTCCTACCTTCCCTATAATTGTATTTATCTAGCCATGTGAACTTTAATTAACTGCTGCCATTATAACTGGCCCTGAGATTTTCATGTATTCCCTCATTCTAATCACTTGGCAAAACAAGTCTCAGAGAGAGACAAGTTTGACGATTTGCTCAAGGTCACATATCTTGTAAGTAACAGAAGCAGATCTCTGGGAAAACAAATCCAGTGCTTTTTCCACCAACAATGCCTTTTTCTCCATCAGAAAAATGTTACAGATTGCTAATTAGATGGCTAGTTCAATGCTAGAAATGGTTAACATGTACAAATGCTGCAAAAAAATGCATGGTGAGGACAATCTGTAAGGCAAGTGAGGAAAATAATTGCTGAAAGTTAGGAGAGAGACCAAACCATCAACGATAGAAAAAAATAAACAACTACTTGATTATCTGGACAGGCAGTAAACGAAAGGAGGAAATTGAGTGGTGCCAAATGTCAACTGCTGTTAGATCATGAATCTAAGATAGTACAGCAGAGTCAAATACTGAAATAAATACAGAATTTCGTAAGGAAAAGACTTCACTTATAAACATCAAAACAAAATGATATGCATGAGATTGAGATGAGCCACTTCTATAGAAAAAAAAAAACCCCACCAGCATGATTGCAAGCAAGAGAAAGAAGTGATTATCTTAAGCCAATGAGGGAATTATCATGCTATCAATGGCTAACAGAATCAATGCAAAGCTGGAGGAGAAGGCTTGGACAACAAGCAGAACCCAAGGGTGCTACTGAAGTAAGAGAAACCATACCCAAAGCCAAATGGTCACAGGCACAGTATTTTTTCAAGTTTCTGCTACCACTGCTATATATCTGATTCAGAACTTTCCCTACATCTTTGCGCTCCTTGTTTAAGAGTCATTATCCCAGGACCAAGTGTCTAAGTGGATATTTAAACCTTGGCTTTACCAGGGGGGCAGATAGAAAGGGGAACTGGACCTCTTTGCCTTCTGCAATGGGAGAATCAGCAGGAAGCTCAGTTGGCTCTTGCCCCACTACTAAAAACAATGCACAGTCAGGATGTATTAGGGTAATACTAATTGCTGTAACTAACAAACTCCAAAGTTAATGGCTTAACACAATAGAAGAGTATTCCTTAGGCATGTAACTGTCCAACGCAAATATTCCTGGTTGGCAGTCAACCTTCCATAGGATTATTCATGACCCAGGCTCCTTCAATTTTGTGGCTCCACCCTCCTCTTGGGCCTTGGAGTCTTTTGCATTCAGGTGGAAGATGGATAAAGACAATGAAAGTATACCCACTGCTTAAGCTTCTTGACCCAGACATAATACACACCACTACTGCTCCCATTCTATTGGCAAGAACCAGTCCTGTGGCATCAACTACATGTAACGAGAAGCATGCAATTCCTGATAGACAGATGCTTCCAATCAATGATTCTACCCCCTGCAGGAGGGAGTCCAAATCTGCTATGGATAAAAAGTTGTCTCTGTTATGGAAGACCTCCTACAGAGAGAAATGGGGGTGGGGGCAACAGGAAGGGAGTGGATAGAATGTGTGATAGCCAAAAGCCAACATAAGTCCATTACAAAATGTATTTCCAGATACTTTTAAGGAAGCCTATATTCAAATTTAAATGAAGTTGAACATACCTCTTTCAGCAGAGTTTATAACTCTCAGGATTGGATATTATCCTGAGAGGTCCACCTACTACCCAGGCTAGAATTCCCCTCTGGTATCCCTGATGACAATGCAGTATTCAACCTGTATTCCCAAACCTCCTCAGGAGAAATGTATTAACTAAGATGTTTTAAGCTAGACATAACAGAAAACCCAACTCAAAGTGAAATCCAGATATAGAGGAGCCTTTAGGCCTAGGATGATCAGCAGCTTAATGGACAGGTTCTTTCATCTCTGCTCTGCCATCCTCATTGCTGGTTCCATGTCAAGGCTGGTTCTCCTCACTGGTTGCCAGTGAGAGTCATGACTAATGAGTTCTCATGCATGGCCAGCAAAAGAGAAGGAAAGTCTCTCCCCCAACCATGAAATACAAGAGTTTCCTTTAAATCTGATTGGGCTAGCTTAGGGTACATATCAACCTCTAGACCAGTAAAAACTACTAAGAGAATGCCATGTGCCAAATAGCATGGACTATCCAGGATCCCTCCCTGGAGCTAGATAAGCGTTCTCTCTCCCATAATCACATGAAGATGATACTTCAACAAAATTGGGGTTCTGTAGTCAAGAAGGAGGAAATTGGATATCAAGTGTCAATCAACAGAATCTACTAAAGATGGAGAGGGCTTTAGCTGGTGAGAAAGGTCATTCCACTTTGGGGCAGTGCTAATTATTGTTTTTTATATTGAGCCCAAAACTTGCAGCTAGCTTAGCTCTCTGGCACTCCACAGCAGAAGTCTAAACCTTCCTTGTGACATTCAAAATTTTACAAACAGATTATATTATATATTATATATTCCTACTCTACACCAAAGATTTCTCTTTTTTAGGCTGAACCTCCCTCACTTTTATCTTCCCCAATATATCATTTGCCACCTCCTCATCACTCCTGTCTTTGATTTATGCACATATTCCAGTTTGATGAAATCCCTCTTACAATTTTCGTGAAAGGACAGCATAACCCTCCTTTGTTCTTCCTACAATCCCTCTATTAATACAGCCAAAGACTTTATATTTAATTAAGGTAATAAAATCTACTATAAGAGATAAACCCCAATGTCTCAACACCTTTACACAATAAGGTTTATTTCTTACTCACATAAAGTCTTGATTAACAAGTGGCTCTCCTCCAAGCAGTGGTGCTCCATGCCTCTTCCATCTTGTGGCTTTGCTATATTCAACACACTGTCACCCTTTTAATCTAGCTAGAAAGGGAAAGATGATGAAGGATCATGTGTGGGCAGTACTTATAGACCTGTTCTGGAAACAGAACACCTTACTTGTACTCATGTTTTATTGGCTAGAACTCAGTCACATGATCAAACCTAACTGCATGAAAGGCTAGAAAGGATAGTCCAACTATTTCTGTCACAGATATTTAGCCATTGGGTACCTGTATCCCATTGATGGTTTTTCTTGAGCTTGCTGTTGCCCAAACTTCTACTAAATTTTATCTTAATGGGCTGCTGCTAAGCCAGCTCTCAGTCCTATAATTATAGAATTCATCTTTGGAACCTGAGGCAGGGCTGCTACTGGCTCCCACACATTGCCCACTTGGGCCTCTCATTCTGCCTATTGCTTCTATTACTTCTTCCTTTTTAGGAAGGTCTCTCTGGGAATTGTATAACTAGGACTTACCTGAAGAAGAGCAACTTTTACCTGAGTGCAATCAAATTTGTATAAGTCAAACAATGGTGCTGACCTTTTTCAAAATATCAAAGGCCAAAGGGAGTTACTAATTAACACCTCCAGTGAAAATCACATGTTAACAGTGTCACTGTCTATATCTTTTTTGCCATTGTGGAGTTCTTTTTTTTTCTGAATTTGCAAGTAGATTTCCAGATACTCTGTTGGTTCATTCTTCTGTCTTGAATGCCATGTGAAAAAGGGGAAAAACTGTATGACTGCCTCTGCTCTGCAATGCTGGGAATTTTTTAAACGAACTTGAAGTCTATGTTGCTTTCGTCACTTTTTGAGTTTTGTGGGTCAGAGCATTTGCTCTGTGTATCTATTTCCAACCCATAATGCAAGACGTGTAATTAGTGGTGCCTCCGCCTTTCCCTGGCAAGCTCAATCAGGCAGAGCCCATCCAAATGTACTCCACAGACTCCTTGTCCATGGCAAACCAGGGCAGATGTTTCTTACTCCAAAACACCATTTTAAAACAATTCTCCAGCCAAAGAATCGTCATTGGGATGTCACTAAATGCTATATGCTCCAGAGCAGCTCATTAAATACTGGACAGGGGGTCGTATGTGACTAGAATTCTGTTACAATAAAACTTCAAAGGATTTAGTACCACATGGGTCAAAAGATATCTTAAAAGACCCCTTCCAAAAAGCCAGTGTGTGGCTCAACCTCAAGATGTCACAATTTTTTTAGACCTGGAAGAAATCCATATATTCATTTATGTATTCAAGGATTTACTAAGCATCTACTGTGTGCCAGGCACTAGAGTGAGTGTTAGAGACAGAGATGAATCTTTGGCTAGAAAAGCTTCCAGGTCAGTAAGGAAGCCAGACATAAATCAGCAATTTCACATAATAGATTTATATAAAATTCTGTGGAAAGATATTAGACCTGGATGAGGTCTCACAAATCATCAAATCCAGTCTTTCTCAGCCTTTTAGAACCAATACCCCCCTTTATATGAAAACAAAAATGTCTAGGTCATCCCCCAAGAAATGACAATATTATTCCCCACTCCCAGGAGATGTAAATTTTTTAGGAACATGGAGTTGTCTTCTGTGGATCTTGGCCAGCCCAGAGAATTTGTTCCTACTTTGCTTCTTGTTAGTTTTATTTTTTAAAAAAATCTCAATGTCTTCTAAATATTGAAATGCTATTTAAAAACTTTTTCCCCCTCTCCTCTCCACGTCTACCACCCTAGTTAGCTCCTCTAATCCAAGCCACCCATTGCAAAGATGGAGACATTGAGATCCAGAGAGAGGAACACCAAAGCTCAGGGACCCTGATGCCTCCAATGTTGTTTGGGGTCATTAATGATGTGGATGATGAAAGAAATAGCAGGACTGGTTTAAAGAACTGTGTAGCCTTTGCTTCTCAAAATGTGATCTGCAGCATCAATCAACATCATCTGGGAACTTGTTAAAAATTCAGAATTTCAGGTATCACTCAAGATCTATGGAATCAGAATCTGCCTTTTGACAAGATCCCCAAGTGATTTGTATATACACTAAAATAAGCACTGCTGTAGCTGTCATTGTTGATGCCCCCACACCATATCTCATTTGCCCATCTGAGTTCATCAGCAGATACGGTAGACAGTTTTTTATTTGCCAATAGCTTCCTACTGCAAATGCCTGTCTGCCTCTTAACTCCTTGCAAGTATGGTGGAGTTAATGACCCAGGGTAAACCCTCAACTGATGAGGCATTGAAGCCAGTGGATAAATGCTCCATTCTCCTCATCGTTTAACCAGGGATTAATCCTCGATTGATATGATTTTTCCAATGATGTAAACATTATGCCAAGAGGAATATTAAATAATCCCGAAAGATTTTGTCCCAACACTGACTAGAGAATTGTGCTCACTCTTTTCAAGATCTACTTTATTTAGGTGATTGTTTGGTTTTCCCTGGCTCCTTGCCATTCCTCCACCTCCTAGTCATCTCCCATGACTTAGGATTACTCCAGGCATGGGAAAATAGCACCCAGTAATTTCTTGCAAACAGACTCCACCTGCGTCTCTCATAGAGATTCCCCATGTTGCTTTGGGAATACATCCAACAGTCTCTACCTTTCAAAGCCTTGAATCAGACATCGATCTGACTGAGGCTGGAATTTCAGGGCACTGCTTTCTTTATTTGGACTGGGTTTTAATCATAGGCTTGCCTTTCTCAAGTCACACTGACCATAGTCCCTCGGGGTCTCTAATTTACTTATTCTACCCGTTTGTGAGCCTTAGTCTTTCCAAGTAAGGCATGACTTCCATGGACGATGACTGTTGATGCTCTGCCACCTAGTGGAGAACCTGGAACTGCAGGGATGGAGCCTAGAGGCTGAAAAGAAAGGATCAATAATTTAACAATCACCGTGTTGCTCTTGAACGTTTATTAGATACAGCCCACCCTATACATAGAAGCTCATTTAATTCCCATAACGACCCTATGATAGAGATGTAATCCCAATTTCACAGGCTTACGAAAATTAAGTAACTTGGAGATAGTTACACAGGGAAAGGACAACCAATAAGTGAGCTCATTAATGAATGGACTACAGCTCTGGGCAACTGAGGCTGAATTCTGCTAGGGATCCTCTGATAAATTATGTGGAACATGCCTCAGAATCGTCCCAATGGAGAGGCTGCAGCATTTATAACGACTCCTATTCCTCATTAGTTGAGTGATGTTACCCACAGTTCTGGGTTCTACCAATTTGTGGCTGAGCAGACTTCAGAGGTGTCAGAGAATGCTCACAGGAAAGAAACAGAGATTCAGGCTCTTGAGGTGGGAAGTAACTAGCATACTAGAAACTTAGAAACTGGTAGAAGAAGAATCTGGCCCAGGCATGTCTGACTCCAAAATCCACCTCCTAAACTATCCATCATACTGTCTCAATAGCTCAGCCAGGTATGAAGGATATCACTTGTCGAGTTCTTGCCTGGAAAGTTCTTTCATGTAGTCAGAGCTCTAAACAATGGTCAGTCAGACTTTGAGTTCTCATATCAGTTCTGTTCCAACTATCATTTGAAGCCAGGGTCCATTTTTCTATGGATCCCCTTGATTCACTGCGGATGATTACAGACTTTGATCTGCTTCATCTCACCAGGCTCACAAGTGGGTATGTTGCATCAGCTTCTTGAGATTTAGCCTGGCAAGGCCTGATAGATGAAAACCCTAAAGCAATCAGCTGCCACCAAGGGCAGGTTGTCAACATGTGTTACAGCAACTCCATAGTTCTTGGCTTTATCCAGGCCCTCTTAGTTTTTGCATTAGTGTCTTATTTAATAGCACCAAGATACAAGTTGTTATTAGAGAAAGAGCACAGGCTTTCACCAGACAGGCCTGGATTTCAATTTGAGTTGTCATTTACCAGCTGAATGAACTTAAGAAGATCACTTGACCTGCCTGAGTTTGTGGCCTCATATATCAATTGGAGCTGATAATACCTACTACCATTAGGATTGTCATAGTAATTGGACAAGAGAATGTGTATAAAGCAGATCATGATACCAGGCTATGGGTAGAATTAGTTTATTTTGGGGTGCATACAAGACTGATAGAGAAGTGGGAAAAGTGAAGCAGGAAAGGGAGGGCAGCCAATAAAGGGTGCAGTGTTAAGCTGGCTACCACAGTGGGCAACTGGAACCTCATCCTCAGGAAAACTGGGAAACAGTGAAGAGCCCTCAGTTCAGAATTATCCAAATAACGGTTGAGGAAAAGGAGATATTTATATACCATTTCCTGAGAGTCATTAGTTGAGGGCTACTCCAAAAGGGTGTTAATTCTCCCATCTTTCCACATTCATGGAAGTGGAAGGGGTAGGAATGAGCCTTCAGGAATGTAGACTTAGATACTGGCAGTTGGAAGTGGGCCAGATCACCCTGAAAGGACCACGTACCATAAGCAGAACATCACAGCAGGGCATCTTCTCAAAGTAGGCAGCCATGCTGCTCAATATATTGGTCTCACTCTCTTGTCCCTTTGCTATCCCATTCCCCTTCAAAGTCTCTGTTCTGCCATTTTGCTGAATACAATGGGGGAGGCACTCACTATTCTCCTCTGTAATCATGTTCTTATTTAATTTGTACGCTTCGTGCTTAATCTCTTTTCTGCGCTACATCTGCTCTTCCCTCAAACCAATATTACTATCCTCTTCTACACACTGTCTTATACTTAAGTCTCTCATGTTTGAGTCACTATTCTTTGTTGCCCCATCTCTGGCATCCATCAACTTTTTTTCTCAACTGTTCAGGAGTCAGGTTTTGTGATATTTCAGAAGTCTCTTCTTCCATGACTCATGTTAGCAAAAGTATTTCCTTCCCTCTTGCTCCATGAAAGGTCATATTAGCCATTCAAAATGAGTATTTAGGAACAGAGCACTGTGGCAGACACTGCAGATTGCTCAGCCAATAGCCATTTGATCCCCTCCTTCTTACCAAGAATGTATTGATTTTTTTTTTACCCTTCAAGAAGAAGCCACATCTCAAAGAAGAGGCCAAAACCAAAGGAAAAATACTTTTTGGTATAAGCCAATCAGGGTGCTAGCCCTTCCCTTGCAAGTGACTGGTTTAGACATTGTCAGGTTAGACAGTGCTGGCCAATAAGGCACAAGAAATAGCCATTGCAGGTCTCTGGAAAATTTGCCTTTTTAATGAAAAGGGGTCTTTTTTTCTTCTGCTTCTGACAATTGTCACCTGCATGTGATACCAAGAATTGCCATAATCCTCCTGGAACCATGAGGAAAATGCGAGAAAATATTGGAACTAGAGCCACCATGTTGTTGAGCTGACTCCACCAACCCTACAGCCAACCTGATTATTTAAGCCATTTTAGTTCAGTCATCTGTCCCTTGCAACTAAAAGTACTCTAAAATAGTATAATAAAGTCCTTAGACTTCAGAACTTTGTTTTTAAGAGATACTTATGAGAGCATGATTTTAACGCATAGACAATCTGCTCACAAATGTTCATAATGGCCCATATATTTTCATGGAGCTTGGCCACATTCTCTAGCTTGGTGTCATTATGTAGTAATCAGTGTGAACAGACACAGAAGCATATCTAAATGAGCCCTTCTGGCCTTTAATTAATGCGTCTCCTGAAAAGTTGGGTGGAAACTGAATTTTTCCTGCATTAAAGAATAAGCTAACTAAATTAAATAATGTTTTGGAAGTGTTCTGGATAAACCCGAGGTGGTGATAGCTTATGAATCACTTTAACAATAAGATTTCCTTTAAATAAGCAAGCCCATGGCAAATCCTTTTGAGTTCAGAGGAATTCTTTTATAAAAGTATATATTCTCCCTGTGATAAAAGGTTCCTTAAATTGGGGTTTGGCTTCAGGGAATATGTGCATCCCATGATATTCTAAGCAACATTCTGTGTCTATGTGTAAATGCTAATTTCTCTGAGAAGATACTAAGCTTTCATAAGATTCTGAAAGGAGTTTATACTACCCTCCTACTCCATAATAAGGAGTTAAGAGCCACTGCTAATGTAGGTGTGTTCAAAGCCTGGATTTTCTTAAAGAGGCATATACTTATATTTGAAAGCAATCTGACAGAGGGCTAACATAATATTTTGAGAAACCAATATTCATATCCCATTTGTGAATTCTCAGATTTCACACCAGTTGTTTTTATTTTCATGAGGCCTCCTTAGGCCCTATGGGAAAAAATATGCAAAGGAGACTTTGGAACTAGTTGCCATGGCCCACATTCTCAGACATGGTAGACTGTTACAGTAATGGCCCCCAATTTTTTTCACATGGCCCTGTATCCAGCCCTTGGATGGTCACAGCCCATATTGACTCTGAGCTTGCCCACATGACATGCTTTGACCAAAAGAACAATAGCAATTGTGATAGAAGCAGAGACTTGAAAAATACTCAAATGTTGGGGATTTCCCTCTTTTACTGTTGCTCAATTCCCTGCCACCACCTCCATATAAAGAAGCTTGGGCTAACCTGATGGATGATGAGAAATATATGGTCTAGTCACCCATATTATCCCAGCCTACACAGCCAGTCAATCTCAGAAGCAGAACTATGTATTCGGGTGGCAGCTAACCATAGGCACATGAGTGAGTCCTGTTGAGAGAGCAATAGGACCACCCAGCTGAGCCCAGCCCAAACTACAAGGCTTATAAACTAAGTAAATAGTTTGTTGTTTTAAGCCATTGTTTGGGGATGGTTTGTTATGCAGCAAAAGCTAACTGATATAGGAGGGAAGAGAATGGTATTGGTTGTGGCTGTGCATGGGAAGGGGACCAGAACTTTTGTAACAGCTCCAGGCCATAGAGAAGCTCAGTGGAAGTTCCTGAAGCAGGGATCAGCAAGCCAGGTTGAGCTGGATGTAGTCCAGAGGGTTAACAGGATTTGTACACTGGGTCCTCACTGATGCTGACTTCACTGAAATTATCTGGGCCCCAGAAAGAGGAGACCTCTGGGCTCCTCCCTTTAGCCACTCTATCTCTCACCAAAGGAGGTCTTGGGAAGTAGAGGGTAGATAAAGTTTTTAAGCATTACTCAGGCTCTTGTTTTGTCCCATGCTTGGCATGATTTGGCAAAACAAGAATTATAAGAGATTAAGAGAAAAGAACATCAGGAATCGAGTGTCAGAGAAGCAGAAGGGGAATGAAGGAAAGAAAAACAACAAAAGAGAAATTAGAAATGTCAAATATCACCCAGAATGGATCATAAAGAGCAAGAAAAAAAAACATCATATTACTTTTAGGTGCTTACATGCCCAGTAAGCCTTCTAACCTTCCTAACTTTCCTGGGGAAACTGAGGCTCACATAGTTCATGTGAATTGCTCTAAGATTACACTGCCCCAAAGTGGCAGAACCAGGGCTTGAGCCAGTACTCATCTCACTAAGAAGTCTTGATGTGGATAATAGTAATAGACAACGTTTTTATGCTGCATACTATGTGTGGCACACTATACTAAGTGCTTTACATGATTAATCCATTTGATAATCAGAACAGTGAGGTACCATGATTATCGTCATCCCCATTCAGAGATGAGGAAACAAAGACACAGTGACTAAGCAACTTGGCTAAGATTACTTAACTGTTAAGTGGTGAAGCAAGGGATATGAACCCACCTAATCTGGCTTCAGAGTCTGCACTTTTAGCAAATACACTATCCTGCCTATCAAAATGCTACCAGACTCCAACATCACTGCTGCTGCTGCTGCTACTCTCCAGCCCCAAGTAGCCCGGGGATGGGCTCATGGTACCAGGACAGGCCTCAAATGAGGACTGATCACAGTGTAAATATCTGTGAAGGCAGAAAAATCCCCAAGATCAAGTAGAGCCTCCTGAACTTCAGATGGAAGTATTAAGGCCAGTGATGAGGCCTGGCTGCCTTATGCTCTTGCCAGAGCCAAGCATACCTCTGGGATATAAATGCATGGAGAACAGGATCTGAAGATCAGCTGAGTGCACTGAGCTGCATGGGAAAGAACCAGGAAAGGCTTCTTCCCATTTTGATGCCTGTTCCTTTGGAAGCTGGGAAGAGACTGTGCAGGGAGCTGTTTGAAGAAAGAATGAGGGATTGTATAAAGGAAGATGAGGGCTTAGAGACAATTCTATAAAGACAGGTGGAGGGTAGGGAAGTCATAAAAGAGGAGGCACTCCCCTGGGGGGAGGGAGTTTGTATTACTGACTGTATAGCTCATAAATTTAAGTCCATTGGATCCACAGGTGTATCCCAGGTGTACCCAACATGAGTCTGGTTCAGAACTGGAATCCCTAGAAGTCTCTCGCTGTTTAGATCTTAGATAATAATCTCAGAAGAATAGAGAGTGGAAGATTTTTGAAAGTAAAATTTAATTCAGAAATCTGTTTAGTTTTTGAAGTTCTTCTAAAAGAAAATCAATCGCCTTTGTCTCCCAATCTCCACTAGCATTACTCTTTTCCGATTTTCTTCTGTCACTAACACACTTAAGGCCCTTCAAGGCAAGACACATTCGCAATAACTTTAGCATGTGGATTCATTTTTTAAAAGGAAAAAAGAAAAAAAAGAGGAAAAGGCTTTGATGACGGTGACAATGCTCATTCTTGTGATATGAATCTAATTGGAATAAGGAGACCATGGCTTTGGCAACCTAGGGAGTCTTTTTTTGCCAGGAAATCCCTGGATTTCTGAGCTTCAGGGGTTTCAGCAATAAATTACCTGCCCCCATTCCACATATAACAGAATAAAAGGAATATGAATTGCTTGATTTCTCTCCTCCGTGATTTGAAGTGTTTCTAGGGAGAGTGTTAACATTGTCTAAAACCTTAAGGTGTGTATTTAAATTTCTGAGATGGAAGTTAAAGGTAAGCAAAAAACACAAGGTTTCCAAAGAGAATTCCAGAAGAAGTAACCATGGAAACCGTTCCAAGGTCTTCAGAATAGTGTCACATTGAGCTTAGAGACAGCAAGCCCCATTAGCAGGAAACCCTAAAGCAGAGAAGCTGAGCCAAGGAGTGAAATGAATCGAAAATGAATGAAGTGATTTTTAATAACCAGGTGAATCAGACTCAGTATGCAGTGAAAACCAAGGTAGCAAAAATCATCTGCTTCTCTAAATGAAAGATGCAAACATAGGAATGCTTTCAGTAGCCCTTCTTCCTGTGGGCTGTATTCCAATCACATACATAACCTTAGGATTAGCAAGCGTATCAGCACCAGATTTCAAAACTTCATTCATTCCCATACATTTATTCATCAGTTCACTCTTTCATTCAACAGCTGTTATAAGGTATGTGATGCCACATTTGTTCACCCATTCATTCAATATTTATTGAGTACTTACGATGTGCCAGATACTCTACTAGGTACTAGAGATATTACAGCAAACAAGACAGATATACTACCTGTCTTCCAGAGCTTGTTCTCTAGCTTAACACTGAGTTCTCTAACCTCAAGTAACCACAATTTCCTTAGGAGAAAAAGAAATACAGGCATAGTAAAATTAAATGCTTATAGAACAGCTATATCAGAATTCCAGGCAACAATACAAGCAATGACAAAAGCAATATGTTTCCGTTTTCCCATTTTATCACTGCTGAAGCTCATTCTCAACCTTGTCTCCAGCTATTTAATACATTGCCAGATTCCTTTGTGATAGAGAATCCTTAGTGAGGTGCATATTTTGAAGTAAATCCACCCAGTGCCTGTTTATATTTCATTCATCCCTTAACTTATATCTCTAAAGACAAATATGGTTATAGGTGAATTTCCAAATCCACCTGATGGAGTGGTGGGGTGAGAAGAAATATATTTTTAGCTTAGCTGCTTTGAGAACACCATAAAAGACTGGTCCACTTTGAAACAGTTCCCTGAGCCTGTTCTCAGCCTTTAGGAACTACTTAAGGCATCTTTACTCTTGTCTTTGGAGTTGGGCCAGTAATAGAAAACTCCATAGAATTCAGAATAAAACCTTAGATTCCTACCTTCTAGAAGAACAGGAAAAGTGTGAGTTGTATGAGAAGAGAAAAAATGGAATATGAGCATCAACGTTGACCATGGATCTCACACTAATGACCATGTGAAAATGGGACAGAGTCAGGCCCAGGTGGAAGGCAGACCTCCTTCCTCTCACCTGGCACCTGGCATGGCCCCCTCCCTTTTTTGAGTGACACAAGATGACTAATTCATTACTTGGGAAGACCACTGTGCTCACTCCAAGAAAGTGACCGCTGGGTTGTAGAAGTGAGACTTTTTTTAACCATTGGCTACATAATTCTTAAGATTCACTAGTGGAAAAACTATGTGATAGATGAGGGGAGAGAATATTCCCATGAGTTGTGTTTCCTTTCTATTTTATCTCTAGTCTATTTATCATTGGCAGAGAAATGGAGCTAGTGAACAAAACAAAACCATGATTCCGAGCTAGTGTGAATCCAAGATGACTAAACTTGAAGAAAGAGGAGTTGGGGTGAACGAGCGCCAAGAGTTTATGGCAAGACTGATTGATGGACCATTCTCAGGTGGTCTTCATGAGGAGAGAATGCGGACTCAGGTTCATTTTAATTCCCTTAAATTTCTTCATGAATCAAAATCATTTTCACTTCATTGAGCTTTGATGGTAATTGGGTGATGAGCTACTCATTTGTCAGAAGTTTATAATTATCACAGAAAGAAAAGGAGTCAATACTACTTGTCTTGTTTGCCTTCCTCTAAGGCAGAGGTCATAAATTGCAGTTAACTACCTTCTTCATGGATATTTCTTTTTGTTTTTTATTTTCCTTGGTAGAGGGGAAGGCAGGGAATGGTGTCTCAAGTTCTGACTCAGGCTCACAACTTGATACCTGGCCTAATTCTTACCACTCCAAAACTTAGTAGTTTAAAACAATAATCTCTTATTAACTTACAATTCTGCAAGTTATCAATTTGGCCTGGATCAACTGGACAGTTCTTCTGGTGGTCTTGCCTGGACTTATGCATACAGCTACAGTCAGCAAGAGTATTGACTAGAGTCTGATTGGTCTAAAGTCACCTCACTCATATCTGGTGGTTGCTGCTGGCTGTCGGTTGGAACAATGTAGATAATTGGGCCACACATCTTCAGCAGGCCAGCCCAGGCTTATTATTTGATAGAGTTCTTAGGGTTCCCAGGAGTATCAAGAGAGGATAAGCTCAGTGCAGAAGCACTTCTCAAGTCTCTGCTTCCATCATGTTTTCTAATTCCCCACTGGTCAAAGCAGTCATGGGGTCAAGCCTAGATTCAAAGGGTGGAGAAATAGATTCCACATCTTGATGGGAATTGCCACAAAGTCACATTGCAAAGGGATATGCATACAGAGAGCACAGGAGTTATTGTGGCTATTTTTGCAAATAATTTACCACACCCCTCTGGCAGTTCCAGATAGTAGTCCATGCAAGGACTCTCTTGCATCTGGCTGGCAGTGATACAGGTTTGGTTGGACTCCGTGTTTCATGTATTTTCTATGGTGAAATGAGATGGTTCAGAGGAAACAAAGGAAAAGATGTGAAGTGTTTTAAAGTTGCCAGAGGGTATTGTTTCAATTACAATCCATATCTCTACAAGAACAAAATCACACACATATGTATATTTAATGTATATGTACATACACACAAATTATGTATATACACATACATACTGTGTTCTTTTGGTAACTATGCAGAATAGCACAGAGTCTAAGCACCTCTTTTTTTTAAATCAAAGTGCTGTTGATTATGTCTAGTCAAATCTTGACTTATTCATTTTATAGAAATAGAAAGTCTTCACATCAACTTGTAAACTGATCCATGTAATCCCCTATAAAACACACATACAATTATTATATTTTCAAGCTAAACAATAAGTATTTAGAGTGATAAGATTTTTTTTCACTTTCTTTCTTTTGTGACAACATCTGTTGATCCACTCCTGTCATTTTGTGTAAGGGCATATGCTGGAGATTATAAAAGCAATGGTGATGTGGATGAGAGAGATATTGTATAATTCATCTAGGTAAGAATACTATACATAATATATATTTTAAAAATACATTTAACCTAGAGGGATATAATAAGGTAATAGCTAAACATATATTTCAGCTGTTTAACCAACTTTGTCATGAAAGCAAACAAAGGTATTATAAAGACCTGATATTAGTCAGGGTTTGGTCAGGAAATCAGAAACCACTCTAGGTATTCCAAGAAGAAAAGATTTAATTCAGAAATTAAATACTTACAAAACCATTGGAAGGGCTCTGGAAATAAAGGTCAAGAAAAAGTGCCCCCAAGCTTTTAAGAAACCAGGAAGCCGCAGGAATTCTAGAAAGCTGCCATTAATGGTCTCAGCTGCTTGCTGCACTGAAATGGGTGATTTACAAGAGAATGACTAGAAGCTGCTGAAAATCTTACATCTATTGTCTGGTAAAGTCCACACACCTTCTCGTTCTTATAATGGCTTCTGCTTCTCTTCTCTTTTCCAAATCTCGTAAAGGGGCCTCTCCACAGAGGATACTATCCTAGAAGCTGGCTGGCAAGGGTTTCTAGGAGATGCCAGTGCCTGGGCTTACAGCTCCTCAGGAGAGGGCAGATCATAGAAAGCAATGGAAATGGATACTTGTCAAAGTAAAACCATCCAGCACAGACTCCCAACTCCCCTTAACCTTATTTATGAGACTGCCACTATTTATGAGACTGGAACCCCATATTGTACCAATATATTTTAATCAATCTATACCTACTAGTTTTCTGCTTTTTTCCTAACCTGTATTGATGTATCCATATAATGATCAAAACTAAAAACTGATAACTTTCATGGCAATGGTATACTTCTTTTATTTAATATATTTAAGCACCCTTGAGCTCTTGCGCAAGTGGATTTCTAATATTTTTTCCTCTGTTATAAAAACAGTTACTTTATACAAATAGCTACATTTCCATTTTTGAGTTAATTTCTTAAGTGTTATTTCCCAAATGAATTAATTATTCAAAATGCATAATCAGTTCCTTAAAAAATATTGTAGAATAGTAAATTTATACTAATAAACATTATGCAGTGCAATCTTACACCATATGGCATTAATCAATCTGTTACTAGCTTTTGTTTTCCTTTGGGTATATAATGGATTAAAAAGTAGAACTTCACGCTAAGACATCTGGCTTTAAAACAATTTAAGTTACAAAGAGATATATAATTTTTGCTTTCTCATCATCTTTCTTGAGTCTTCCAATTCCACTAAGAATTGTTGGCTAATTCCCCCCAGAAAAGTCCACCTCCCAAACTTTTGATTACTCCTATCCTTCCATAATTTATCCAGTGTAACCCTATGTTAAACCCCTGTCATAGAATGGGAAGAGTCTCTGGATAGTATAGACCACATCTCAGGGGTCCTGAGAGGCCTGGGAGGCAGCCCATACTCCAAAATTGCCGTTTGCCTGAAAGTGGGTCAGTGCTCCTTGCTCCAGGACTCCTAGAGAGAGTGATTGGGTCACCACCACATTAGCTTCTATATGGAGTTCTCTCCTTCAACTCTTGACATCTTCAATTACCCCCCTTAATTGCCTTCTCCCTGCCCCTCAGAAGGTTAAGAATGTGGCCATGACTCAAAGCTATGCTAAAAGGCCACCTCCTCTAAGAGGCTTCTCTGATTTTCCAAATAAAAGGGGTCTCACTGCAGAATTGTCATGATACTACATCTGTACTAGTTTTTTCATAACTTTAATTTTTTCTCATTTTTGAAATGATCCATACTCATTGTAGAAAAGTTGAGAAATGTGGAAAAGAGTAAAGGAAAAAAATCACTCAATCCCACAACACCCAAAGATAATCATTGTTAACATTTTCCTGTGTTATCCTTTAGATTTTTTAATGATTTAAAAAAAAAACATAATTGAGAGCATACCACGGATACAAGTTTTTTCACTTAACATTTTATCATGAGTATATTTTCACATCATTAATTTTTTGATGTCTCATTTTAACAGTAACATAATTCTATTGTGCAGATGTACTACAATTAACTAATTCTCAGTATTTCAATATTTGAGTTTTTCCAGTTTTATATATAATATATATTATATATAATGCTATGATATTATATATAATACTGTGATAAACATCCTTAATTATAAATCTTTGTCCATATGTCCATTTCCTTATGATAGGTTTCTAGAAGTGGGAGTATTAGAGTGAATTCAACAATGCTTATATTTAAGAATTAGGTAAAATTAAGGATCCTCACTGAAAAATAATGGAATCAAACATATAACCACACTTTTGCATACACTTTAAGGAAATTCATCTGAAGATCATGTACAGATTTCCAAGGGGTCCAAAAATCTCTAGGTTAAATATATTTGAATTACTGGATCAAGAGATATGAAAAATTTAAGGATATTTATAAATATTCCTACATTTTTCTCCAGAAACATCTGTCACATTTTTGTGATACAGATACTACTTTCTACCTTTTACCATTGTTATTTCTGTCTTATCACCTCTGCTAGACAGTAAGCCTTCTGAGGGAAGAGTCATGTCTGATTTGTCTCAGAATTTTCCACAGGACCAAGAAAAGTGCCTAACTCACAATGATGTTCAGTTAAGAGTCACTGAATCAATAACTCAATTTGGAAGTCAGCAAGTCCAAAGAAGAGAAAGTTCCAAGTTTGATCATCTGGAAGGTGATTCTGGGTGGGATTCCTATCCACAATAAATAGTACCAAGAGATGGTCACTGGAGCCCTCACCAAGTCTGATACACAGGATGGAGCATTCCACTTTTAATAGCTAAAGGAACAATGCTGCAAATAGATCTTCAGATTTCAATGCAAGTGATAAATGCTCTATTTTTTGCAGTGTGAAGGGTAGCTATTGTCTGTCTCTTTGATACTGAGGACTCTTTGCACCAACAACTGGCCATCAATTACTTGACAGTGAAGTATTGCTAAGAACCACAATGACCTAACAACTCTGATTAAAATTACAAATAAGTCAAATTACTAACCCTCAGTTACCTCCTTGCATAATGCACATTTTCCAAGCAATGTGGAAGGAAACATATCTTGTGGCACACATATTTAGTGTCCTATCCAACAGCCATTCCCCTTCTCTGTGGGAGAAGACTCATTCTAATTTAGCTGGGGTTGGCAACGTGCCCAGGCTTAAAGGGTGACTATAATAAATGAGAAACCAATCGAGACAATTCCATTCCCCCTTTCCACATGCAGACTTATCTCACATAACAATTGCTCAGTTAACGACTTTTTGTCATATGGCTCTTAAAAAGTTGTACCACTTTTTGAACAATGACTGCCTTTTCCCCAATATATGTTGGCTTTTTCACCCCAAAAACACTAAACAAATAAGAAGCAACATGACATTATCTCAGTTTCAGGCTAAGTCATGCCCACCAATTTTACCTGACATATATTTACTAGTCAGAGCTTACCATATGGAACAAATTTGAATTGAACATCATGTTTGAATGAGCCCAAAATGATCTTTGCATATAGATATCAAGTGAGATGGATGAACACATGTCACCTACATCTCTTTAGTCTTTGTGCATGCACAATTTCATGTTTTAAAATTTTCAACATTTCAAAGCACTCTTATGTTTATCTTTTGTTTTGTCCTAAAGGTGATTTCTAGGCTATACCTTTCTATTTAAGTGCAGTTAGAGTACAAAATAACCACAAAACCCCCTCTCCGAAGTTGGAAAAGTGGTGAAACAATGGTGCTGAAAAATAATTTATCTTCTAAATAATGATTCCCTCATCCTCTTTTCCACCATCCCTACCCCATCTACTTATTCTACATTACATTTTGTGTACAAATGATTTATCTACTTTCATTTTCAATTCGTTTGTAATCTCTTATAGAAATTTGTTTTCATTGTTCACGTGATACATTTTCTTACCTGTGAAAATTATTTGGGTATCGTGGATTGGGAAAGAAATCTGATAATTTTTCTTTTTAAAATTAATGGAATTTAGTCTATGGCCATGGTACCCTGAACGTGCCCGATCTTGTCTAATCTCGGAAGCTAAGCAGGGTCGGGCCTGGTTAGTACTTGGATGGGAGACCACCTAGGAAGACCAGATGCCATAGGTGTTAAAAAATTAAGTAAGTAAGTAAGTAAGTAATGGATTTTAAAAAATAACAGCTTCCCACTAGTGGTGAGGCTTTCAAGAACGAATTAAAGTCATAAAAAGTGAGAGATTAGCTTAATTACTTCTCAGTTCACCTTGTAGTTAGGGATGGAGATGAGAGTCAGTTCTGACCAAAGAGAAGTAAAGTCTCCTGGGGGACCCCTGGGAAAGACACTTCTGCCCATTATAAAAATACTTTTCTCCCTTTCTCATCTTCCTACTCTGAATTTTAAGGCATTTTAAAGACCGGTTTGTATAGAGCTATGGCAGCCTTCATGTGAACTTGAGGGAGAAAATGACAAGAGAACTACACAATGCCAACCAAGTGCTCTGACATGGTAGAGCTGAAGAAATAATCCTAGAACTTCTGCCCTTGGTCTTGTTAGGGAAAGTTAGTATTTAAAACAGTGTTAGTTATGATTTCTATTATGTGCAACCAAAACATTCCTAAAGGATGTCATACTCACCCCTTAGTCATTAAAAGACAAATTAAATAATAATGATGATATGTTTCCCTTTGTATGGTGATTTTCAATGTCTAAGTGTTTTCATGTTCTGATGGAAGGCTGCCTTTTACCCTGATCACCTCCGCTCTAAGCTTCCATTACAAGTCTTGCTATCTCCCTGATTATCTCTCCTCTTGCAGCTGTTCTTGACTCTCTACTCTGACCTAATTTGTAGGTAGAACTCATCATCTCTCTTCTCTTCGTTTCCATAGAGAACTATTTACCGAAGGCATTTGTGTATAAAGCTGACTTTACTTATGATGTGATTTTACTTTATCTTTTTAAATATCCATTTTTTAACATTTTATTTTTTTATTTTTTAAACATTTTGATATGATTTTATACCACAAGGCAAATCAACTTAAATTGACTGTTAAACATATTTATCTTTATAAAATATTTAGGCCACCCTTCCACATTTGTTAGCCATGCTGCTTATCTTGTAAAACTCCTTGCTTACCCAGTTTGGGGATCGTCATCAGGATCCCCCTGAAAACTCATTTCTCTCACCATACTATGCAAAGTATTTTACCTCTTTATATCTCTACCAAGGTGGCAGCCACTTCTGCATATCATTATTATATATTTTGTTACAAAGTGGGCCAAATACTCCACTGGTATAGGTTTTGAACTATCCATCCTTGCCTTCTCCCTCACTCCACAGTCCCTTGGATGAAAGAGACCAGAAATATAGTTCCTCATTGCTATGAATTAAGCCACAGCTTTAGAAGGCAAGTGGTGGATAGTTAGTTTGGATTTTAAATAACAATTTTTTTTCTCTGTTTCAAAATATTAGGGTTGGAAAGGACATTGTGATAGTGTTAAAAAGAGCACAGAATTGGAGCTTGGAAGACCTAGATTTCAATCTAACTTAGCTCTACTATTTACAACAATCTTATGATCCCAATGTCCTCATTTGTAAAAACATGGAAGAAGGATGTACTAAAGAATATCTGTGGTCCTCGCTGGCTCTAGGAGATTCTAGATGAGGAATCTGGGCCTGAGAAGCCAGATAACATAATGTTTAAATTACCACATGTGGTCAGTCTCCTATTTTTACTTCTGGTGCTTGATTTATCAAGGTTAATTGTATACTTGATATTTTGTTCAAATGTTCTATTCCCTTCCCTTGCTTCCGAAGTTCTATTCATCTTAGTACCAACACCGCAGAAAGGAGGAAATGAAAGCTTATAAAATACAAACTGAGTGAACAGATATACTTACACATGTGGGGAAAATATGTGTACAGAGCTGCTCATTGTGGCTTTGTAATAGGAACAGAGTGGAAACAACCTAAATGTCCATTGCTACAAGACTGGTTTACCAAATTATGCCATATTCCTAAATGCAATACTAGACAACCATTAAAAAGAATGAGGCAGATCTTTATGTACTGATATGAAAAGTGCTCCAAGATAGGTATACAGATAGAGAGACATCTATGTATCTGTATACATACACACAGACACACATGCACACACACACACACAGAGTTATGGTGCTCAATAATGTGTATACTATGCTGCCACTGATGGAAAAAATATATGTATTTTCTTGACTACATATAGAGTATCTCTGGAAGGATATACAAAGAGATGGTAACAGTGGTTGCCTTCTGGGATGGGAAATAAGGATTTGAGGTATTAAGATAGGAAGAAAAGTTATCTTTTATAGTTTATTCTTTTGTAACTTTTGAATGTTGTACTATATATATGAATTGTCTGTTAAAGTATAAGTCAAATTGATTTTTTAAAGGTTAAAAAATCATTAAAAATCTTTTAAAGAGACCTACACAGTAAAATGAGGTATGTGCATTATCGGTGAGTTTCAATTGCCCACATTCTTTCTATCCTAAACTGATAATGGTCCTCCATGTCCTACCTAGGCCTAAAGAAGATTTGTGACCTAAAGTTTGTGATAATGAGTGGTGTCTTGCTTTGTAACTTGCCTGAGCCTTGTCCTTCTTACAGTCACTCACCAGGCCTTGGGTACTGACTTTTGAGCTCATTAAGGAAAAATCTATGTCCCTATCTTGGGACAAGCAGCCATCATGGGAAGCTATTGCTGGACATCTCTGACTTTTCCTGGCCCTAAGTGTGAGGCAGCCCTTAATCCATCGGGGAAAGGGCATGGATACTGAAGTCAGCAAAGACCTGAACTGGATCACTAGATCCACTTTTTTAAGGTCACACCTGTTACTTAATGTTCCCTAAGCCTCTAGCTCATCTATATGATAAAGTAATGGCAACTTCCTTCACAAGGTTGTTTTGAAGACTTTCAAGACATTAGCAATGCACACAGCTAGGGCTGAATAATCATCCATTTCTCTTCTCCCTATTTCTCCACTTGCTTCACTGCCACCCATTAATCATCACCCTTCTCGTTTTTCATAGTGGTACCTAAGTTTATGTTTCTTGAAACAGTTTTTCTAGAGCAGTGCTTTTCAGCTGAAAGCAACTGTGTCCTCAGGGATATTTGGAAGTATCTGGAGACATTTTGTCACAACTGAAGGAGTGGGTGCTATTGGTACCTAGCAATCAGAATAGGGATGCTGCTCAACATCCTTCAATGCTTAGAACAACAAAAGAATTATCCAGTCCAAAGTGCCAGTAGTACCAAGATTAAGAACCTCTGTTTTAAATGTTTTTGTAAAGCTCCAGGTGTTCATTTGTACAAATTGACAGCATATTGCATTTAAGCAAATAATTTGATTTTAGAGCCACCCATAACTAAATTCATCAAGGAGCATTTCAACAGTTTCCACCATTGCTCTGTTTTCCAAGAACATGACTCTATATTTAAGCAGAGGAGAAGGGAAAAATAATTGCTATATCTTTATTCCAGGAATGTGAGCAACTTGCCTATGCCCTTTAATACTATGAACTGAAGTAGCTTTCTATCACTCATCTATTGCTGTATAACAAATCACCCCAAATATAGTGCCCTTAACAACTACCAGTATTTAGTTACATTCTGCTCAACAGTCCTTCTCTGGTCTGGGCCAGGCTCATCCAATCTCGGTAGCTCAGACCAGTAAAACCATCCGTAAGCCCAGGCCAAATTGCTGACCTGTGAAATCACGGGTTGTTGTTTTTAATTGCTAAGTTTGGAGTTGTTTTGTTATGCAGCAAAAGCTAACTGATACAATAAGTATTTGGGGGCTTTTTATTAATAGTTTTGGGGCTCTTTGCAATAGTGCTGCTATGAACATTTTGTATACAACTTGTCCACATATGCATGAAAGTTTTTTGAGTACAGGAGTGAAAATGATGGTATATCTTCTTCATTCTTAAAGTACAAAAATTGTATACATATACACATAAAAACAGAGCTTCATTTTCTTTCATAACTTCCCTTGTTGCCTTCA
Organism: Eonycteris spelaea; assembly: GCA_003508835.1. Classification (NCBI taxonomy): domain Eukaryota; kingdom Metazoa; phylum Chordata; class Mammalia; order Chiroptera; family Pteropodidae; genus Eonycteris; species Eonycteris spelaea. The sequence goes on along the minus strand of PUFA01000659.1, from coordinate 48,751 downwards.
GTTTCAGCAACTGCTATGGGCCATTTTTTCTAAAGGCAAAGGTAATTGACAGAAGCAAGTTCATGATGATTTGTCATAGTCAGACTGGGAGCCAAAACTTCTGATGCTCTGTCTGCAACTCTTCATGGTGAAAACATCTTCCATTAAAAATAATAATAATTTTCTCCTCTACTGAGTATTTACCTCAAAGACTTGAAAACCCGTATCCAAAAAGATATTTGCACACCGATGTTCATAAGCAGCATTATCATGGTGGCCAGGACATGGAAGCAACTGAAGTGTCCTACGATAGATGATTGGCTAAAGAAGCTGCGGTATATTTATAAAAAGAATATTACTCAGCCATAGAAGGGATAATATACTGCCATTTGCAACAACATAGATAGACCTCAAAAGATAATCATGCTAAGCAAAAATAAATCAGACAGGAAAAGTTGAAAATCACATGGTATCACTTATATGTGGAGATTTAAACCTAAAAGCAACAAATGAACAGGACAAACAAACAGAGACTCATGGATATGGACTATAGACTAGTGGTTACCAGATAGTACTGGGGATGGGGGAGGTAGATTGGGTAAAGGGAGTTAAATATGTGGTGGCAGAAAGAAATCTAACTACAGGAGGTGAATACATAGCATAAAATATATATATGTATGTATGTATGTATATATATAGTATGTATGTATAGATACATATGTATATATGTTGTGTGTGTATATATATACATATATATAATATATATTTTCTTTACTGTTAAAGTGTACAGCTGAAACTTTTTGGATTTTTTAACCAATGTCAACCATAAAAATAAATAAAAACTTAAAAAAATAATAATAACACCTACATCTGATGCTATAAAGAAAAAGCCACATCAAGACCAGTAGGAGGGACAGATAAGTGAAATGGGCTAGTCTCACACCCATGCATGGCAGTTGAGCACTGTTATGGATAGCAAGGTGGAGGGCCCTCCTGAAGGAACAAGGAGCCCTAACTCCTCACAGGAGCTCCCCAGCCCAGGATTCCAGACCTGGGAAGAAGAGTTCCCACAAAATCTGACTGTAAAAATCAGTGGGAATTTTGGCCACCTGGGTGAGAGGAAAATAAACCTGAAAAACCCAGATGGCCACTTTAAAGGCCTGCACCCTGTGGGTGTGGCCAATCCCCATAGCCAGTCAGCCCAAGAGTCAATCCCATCCTCTGAGCTGCAAAAAGTAATCAAGGTTAAGCTATAACAGGAGAACACATACAACCCACACAAGTAACATACCCAGAGCCTCTGGTGTAAGTGATTAGAAAGACTGCACCACTGGGCCACAAAGGACATCTAGTACATAAAGCCACCTGGCCAAGGTTGGGAGATGTAAAATTCTTTTTAATGAATAGAAAAAAAAACACAGAGAGGGAAGTAAAATGGGAAAAACAAAGAATTGTGCCACAAATGAACAACAGGCCAAACTCTCCAGAAAAAGCTAAAATGAAATGGAGGCAAGCAAACCTACCAGAGACAGAGTTCAAAACACTGGTTATGACGATGCCCAATGTATTTGAGAGAATAGATGATCTCAGTGAGGACTTCAGCAGAGAGATAGTAAGCATAAAAAAGGACATAGAACCCATAAAAGACCAGTTATAAATAAAGAATACAATAACTGAAATGAATAATGCACTAGAGGGAATTGACAGTAGATTAGATGAAGCAGAGGATCGAATCAGCAAGTTGGAAGGCAAGTTAGCAGAAAACACCAAATGGAAGAGCAAAAGGAAAAAAAGAATCCAAAAAATGAGAAAATTTTAAGAGACCTCTGGAACAACAGCAAATGTACCAACATCTGCATCATAGGGGTACCAGAAGGAGGAGAGAGAGAGCAACGGTGTGAGAACCTATCTGAAAAAATAACAATAAAAAAAATTTCCTAATCTAGTGAAGGAAATAGACCTACAAGTCCAGGAAGTTCAGAGTCCCAAACAAGATAAATTTAAACAGACTCACACCAAGACACGTTATAATGAAAATACCAAAAGTTAAAGACAAGAGGAAATCTTCAAAGCAGCAAGAGAAAGACAACTAGTTACTTACAAAGGCACTCCCATAAGAATGTCAGCTGATTTTTTCAACTGAAATTCGCAGGCCAGAAGGGATTGGCACGAATATTCAAAGTGATGAAAAACAAGAACCTGCAATCAAGACTAGTCTACCCAGCAAGGCCATCAATTAAAATTGAAGGTGAGATAAAGAGCTTCCCACCCAGGAAAAAGCTAAAAGAATTCATCACCAACAAGCCAGTATTACAAGAAATGTTAAGGGGACTTCTGTAAAAAGAAGGGGGAAAAATCATAACTACAAATGACAGAATGGCAGTAACTAGATACCTATCAATAATCACCTACCAATATTTATATCAGGCAAAATAGACTTTAAAACAAAAGCTATAATAAGAGACAAAGAAAGGCATTACATAATGAAAAAGGGATCAATAAAACAAGAGGACAATCTAGTGAACATATATGCATCCAACATAGGAGCACCTACACATATAAAGCAATTATTGACTAATATAAAAGGGAGAGATCGACAGTAATACACTCAAAGTAGGAGACTTTGACACCCCATTGACACCAATGGACAGCTCTTCCAGACAGAAAATCAATAAAGGAAGCCTTAAATTACACACTAGACCAGATGTATTTAATTAATATTTTAAGAGTGTTTTACTCCCAAGCAGCAGAAATATATTCTTCTCAAGTGCACATGGAACATTTTCCAGAGTAGACTACATGTTAGGCCATAAAAGTCTCAATAAATTTAAGAAGACTGAAATCATATCAAGCATCTTCTCTGACCACAATGGTATTAAACATCATCTACAAGGAAAAAAAGCTGGAAAATACACAAACACATGAAGGCTAAATAACATGCTAATAAACAATGAATGGGTTATTAATGAGATCAAGGAAGAAATCAAAAGACAAGTTGGGACAAAAGAAAATGAAAACACAACTCAAAATCTGTGGGACACAGCAAAAGCAGTCCTAACACAGAAATTCATCGCAATACAGGCCTACCTCAAGAAACAAGAAAAAGCTCAAACAATCTAACCTTACACTTAAAAGAACTATAAAAAAAACAGCAAACAAACCAAAGTGAGTAGAAGGAAGGAAATAATAAAGATCAGAGTGGAAATAAACAAAATAGAGTCTAGAAAAAGAATATGAGACCAATGAAATCAAGAAATGTTTCTTTGAAAGGATAAACAAAATTGATAAACTTTTAATCAACTCATCAAAAAAAAAACAGAGAGGACCCAAAAACATAAAATCAGAAATGAAAAAGAAGTAACCACAGACTCTATAGAAATACAAAAAATTATAAGAAAATACTAGGAGCAATTATATATCACCATATTGGCAATCTGGAAGAAATGGACACATTCTTAGAAATGTACAATCTCCCAAGAATGAGTCAAGAAGAAACAGAAAAGCTGAACCAACAGATTACCACCAAAGAAATTCAATTGGTAATCAAAACACTTTTGGAAAACAAAAGTCCTGGACTGGTTGACTTTAGAGGTGAATTTTCCAAACATTCAATTAATACCTATTCTTCTCAAATTGCTCCAAAAAATTCAAGAGGAGAAAAGTCTCCCTAACTCTTTTTGCAAGGCCACCATTACCCTGATTCTAAAACCAATGACATTACAAAAAAAAAAAAAAAAAGATTATAGGCCAATAGCTCTTATGAACATTGATGCAAAAATCCTCAACAAAATATTGGCAAACTGAATTCAGCAATACTTTAAAAAAATATAATACACTATGATCAAGTGGGGTTTATTCCTGGGATACAAGGTTGGTACAATATCCGCAAATCAATTAATATGATACACCACATTAACAAATTGAAAAATAAAGATCATATGACCATATCAATAGATGCAGAAAAAGTGTTAAACAAAATCCAGCATCCATTTGTGATAAAAACTCTCAGCAAAGTTGGAATAGAGGGAACATACCTCAACATGATAAAGGCCATATATGATAAACCTACAATTGACATCACACTCAACGGAGAAAAGCTAAAAGCGATTTCCTGAAGATCAGGAACATGACAAGGATGCCCACTTTCACCACTTCTATTCAACATAGTATTGGAAGTCCTAAAAACAGCAATCAGTCAAGAAAGAGAAATAAAAGGCATCCACATAGGAAAGGAAGAAGTAAAACTGTCATTATTTGCAAATGACATGATACTTTATATAGAGAGAACCCTAACGATTCCACCCAAAACAAAACCTGTTAGAACTGATAAATTAAGTAAAGTAGCAGGATACAAAATTAATATTCAGAAGTCGGTTGCATTTCATACACCAATGATGAAACTGTTGGAAAGAGAAATTAAAGAAAACAATCACATTTATAATTGTATTAAAAACAATAAAATACCTAGGAATCAAATTAATCAAGGAGGTAAAAGACTCATTCTCAGAAAATTATAAGTCATTGAGAAAAGGAATTGAAGAGACACAAATAAATGGAAACATATCCCATGCTCATAGATAGGAAGAATCAACATCATTAAAATGAATCTAGAGATTAAATGCAATCCCTATCAAAATACCAATGGCATTTTCTCAGAGAACTAGAACAAATAATCCAAAAATTTATATGAAATCATAAAGGATCCCCAAAAGCCATGGCTATCTTGAGAAAGAAAAATGAAGTTGGAGGTATCATACTACCTGATATCAAACCATACTGCAAGGCTACAGTAATCAAAACAGCATAGTACTACCATAAAAACAGACACATAGATCAATGTAAGAAAAGAGAGCCCAGAAATAAATCCACACATATATGGTCATTTAATCTATAATAAAAGGTGCAAGAATATACAATGGGGTAAAGACAGTCGGTTCAACAAACAGTGTTGGGAAAGCTGGACAGACATATGCAAAAAAATGGAATAGGACCAGTTTCTTAAACCTTATACAAGAATAAACTTGAAATGTATTAAGACTTAAATGTAAGACCCGAAACCATAAAACTTCTAGAAAACATAGGCAGTAAACTCTCTGATATTGCTATAGTCATTTTATTCTGATATATCTCCTTGGGCAAGGGAAAGGAAAGATAAACAAATGGGACAACATCAAACTAAAAAGGTTTTGCACAGCAAAGGAAACTGTCAACAAAACGAAAAGACAACCGACTGAATGGGGTTAATATTCAAAACATATATAACTCAACAACAAAAAAAACAAACAATACAATTAAAAATGGGCAGAAGACCTGAAGAGGTATTTCTGCAAAGACAAAATACACATGGCCAATAGACATATGAAAAGATGCGCAAGGTCATCAGAGAAATGCAAATTAAAACCACAGTGAGATATTGCCTCATACCTGTCAGATTGACTATCATCAATAAACCAAAAACCAAGTGTTAGTGAGAATGTGGAGAAAAGGGAACCCTCATACATTGTTGGTGGGTTTGCAAATTGGTACAGCCACTATGGAAAGCAGTCTGGAGGCTTCTCAAAAAAAATGGATATACCTTTTGACCCAGCAATTGCACTTCTGGGTATTTATCCAAAAGAAAACCAAAACACTAACTTGTAAAGATCTATGAACCCATATGTTCACAGCAGCTTTATTCACAATAGCCAAGATATGTAAGCGATGTATGGGCCCATTAATAGACGATTGGATAAAGAAGTAATGGTATGTATAACAATGGAACATTACTCAGCCATAAAAAAAATGAAATTATACCATTTGCAATGACATGGATAGACCTAGAGGTTATTATGCTAAGTGAAAATAAGTCAGACAGAAAGACAAAATACCATACGGTCTCACTTATATGTGGAATCTAAAGCACAAAACAAACAAACAAAACAAATCAGAAACAGACTCAGAAATACAGAGAACCAACTGATGGTTACCAGATTGGAGGAGGTTGGGAGGCTGGTTGAAAAGATGAAGGAATTAAGAAATACAAATTAGTAGTTACAAAATAGTACGGGGATGTAGAGTACAGTGTGGGGAATATACAATACTATTGTAATGGCAGTGTGTAGAGCCAGATGGGAGCTAGAGTAATTGGGGAGATCACTTCATAAATTATATAAATGTCTAACCATTATACTATATACATTGTACTTATATACCTGAAACTAATATAAAATAATAATAATTTTTTAACTGCTTGGATTTTTTGCCTTGGAGAACAGAGATTATGAATGAGGCAAAGAAATTGGAAATCCAGGGTGTAGATAAGCAGGAGAGAGACAAAAAATCATTGGAAGAAGAAAAGTCAAAGTACAGAAGCAAAATATTGTAAAACATTATTGGTATGGTATGGAAATCCCCAAGAATCAAGACAGGGGCAATATTAGAGGAATGACAGTGAGGTGATCTAAAATCTTGAAGGAAAGAGAAAGAATGACACAGGTTCACAGTGACTGTAACCAGGAGGAGTGCTGGATGCTATAGTCTGATGACCTGACATTCAAAGATGGAAGTAGGTGTGGTGTTAGTATGAATAAGAGAGAATGATCTGGGAAACTAGGAAAAATAGCCAGGAAAGGTACCCATCCCACCTTCCAGTCCAGGGATAGGAGGAACATGGGAAAGAAAACAGTTACTACCTGAAAAAGTGGCAGGAAAAGTTGTGTCCTCAAGGTCAGGTTTCATGTAGAGCAAGAAGATAAAGGAAAGCATTCAGAGAAGAGATTTAGGATAAATGGAACTTTGTTTATGACTGAACAAGAAGTCCAGAGGGCATAGCAGAAATGTTTAAGTATTGGGGGAAAGGTGGGGAAAAATTCAGGAAGTGGTGTACATAAGCTAGTCTCCAAGGATTCCCCAGCAAGTTCTCCTTTCCCTGTATATTCATCAGGAGGTGAAGAGCCTATTCCCCTCTCCCATGAATGAGTGCCATTCCTTGACCAATAGAGAACTTCTTTCCTTGGACTTCTCCCTTTTGGGACTCAGCTACCATTCAATGAAAGATCCAAGCCATGTGGAGAGACTACATGGAGGGGAACCAAGGAACTTTGGGCAACTTCCCACTGGAGCTTTCTGCCAAAAGCCTGCATCTACTGCCAGCCATGTGAGCAAGACACATTGGATATTCTAGTCCAATCAAGCCCCCAAATAACTGCTTCCCCAGCTGCCATCATGAGAAGAAGAAACATACAGCTATTTAACCCATTGATCATGTGAAATAATAAAATGGTTTCAAGCTATTACATTTTTGAGTGGTTTGCGTACAATAGATGACTGAAAGAGGGATGTACAAAGTCATTTGGGGACTAAGGTAGGTAAGTTAGGGGTGACCAAGGAATCTTGAGTTTCCTTTGTGACTGACATCATCAGGGCTAAAGGTTTAATGAGATAGACTTCTTTTATCCCTGAGCAACTGGAAGAATGGAATTGCCTTGGGAAGTGTGCCTTCTCCCTGTAGTCTCTGCACTGAGTCACATTCCAATGATGACTTTTTCTGCTCCAGGACACGTTCTCTGCCACTGAAACATGCACATATATAAGATACAGAGCTCTGACCCTAGATCTGAAGAGGAAGTCTCCAGATAAAATTGTGGTTTTAAGCTATATCTTAAAAATTGTTTCTACTTTAAAGGTATCTTCATCTAAAACCATCACTGGACCCTTGGGGAATTAGGACTCTGCCTTGCCCTTCATATAAGATTCCTTTTCCCCTTAAAGGAGATGTTTTTAGTGGTTTTCAGGCTAATATAAAAGAATCTTGAAGATGCAAATGAACTGAGTAACCATGACAACAAAGAAGGGACGAAAACAAAAACAAACCAATTATGCCTATGCAAATTCCTCCCTGAACTATTCTAGGTAAGAGAGAACGTGGCTGTCAGCAATAATGCCTAAATGGCCAATGACAAATGCAGAATGAGTTAGGGCTAGTGGCACCTGTGGGGGCAGCTTGTGGAAGGAGAGGAAGCTAGGCTTTCACAAGTCACTGCTATGGGCTCATGTTCACAATGGTGGCATGTGGTGTGTGTGTGTTGATATTGAGCACCTATATACCAATGCTTTCAGATAAGGTAATTATGTTTCACTTAATTATCTTCAATTCAGGCCTTTCTGGACCTTTTCTCTAATGGCATCTCAGACATAGCTCCACTAAGCCCTTAAATCATCGAACTCCATTATTAGCGGGTAGAGCAGACCTTCTTCAATTGTAATGTGCACATGAATAACATAGGCATCTTGTTAAACTACAGATTATGATTCAATGGGGTGGCCCAAGATTCTGTATTTAACAAGCTCCTCCAAGAATCACACCTTAAGAATGAAGGTGAAAATTAAGAGTGTGGTTCTATATTGAGACCATCTAGGTTAAATCCTCACTCTATATGTTAGCTATGTGACCTCTGACAAGTTACCTATCTTTCTTCACTACTTCTTTATTGTTAAAATGAGATGATTGAAAATAGCAAAGAATAGTGTCTATCTGTAAGATATTCTTGGTGACCTAAATGAGTTCTGCATTTAAAATTTTATAGCAAGTGACTGGATGTAGTAAACAAATATTAACTATTGTAAACTTCTTATGTATTACCCAATCGACATTTTATGTACTTACCTTGATCATAGATATTCTACAACTCTGTGAGAAAATTGGTGCCACTTTACAAAAAAAATTTTAAAAAAAAACAACAAAAAAACAAATTGTTGAGGTCACAGAACTAGCTGGAAGTAAGAATTTGAAGACAAGCCATTTCATTTAGAATCACAACATCTATGCTGAGCATCATGAAAGAAGAAACTGTACCTATTTCATTGACTGTATATTCCAGGAAGCTAGCACATAAATGTTATACATGGGCAAAAAAATGTTTGCTGAATGAATTACTACCAGGTATTTTGCCCTGAATTTAAAGGTCAGTGAACTAGAGTTTAAAAATGTTTAAACATGGCCAATTATCAAATTGAGACCCACTTTACACCGTGTTCCAAAGCATCCCATGGAATTAATTTCCAATTATCTTTGTGGGTAGATGACTTGACAATTGCATTTTTTTAAAACGCCTACAGCACCTAGTCTTGAAACCCAGATCCCTTATATATAAAGGCAGTGAACTATTCTCATCACAGAAACAATTCATGACTTTACCACTGGGAGGGAATAAGTGGTAAAGGAAACTGGTGAGCAAGCATTGAAACATACCAACTCGGTAGGGCTGCTTGACTTGTTTTGAGGATAATTGACCAACAGAAAGCAAAAATTCATGCATTTGATCATATGAAACTTCTTTGCAAAGTTTCCCCCTCTATCAGAGCCCTAAAGGGTATAGAGTCATTAATCTATGCTTCCTTGAACTTTCACCTAATGGTTAATGGAAGCTTCTTTAATGACCTTATTATTAAAGAGGGCATCTTAGTTTGTGTTTCCCCAAGAATTCAGTGCAAGTAGTTTATCTGGGAGGTTTTAGGAACATAAATAGGAGAGTGGAAAAGTGATAGAGAAGGGAAGGCATCCAAAAAGAATACATGTTGTCTATGCAAGCCACCCTGAACGTGCCTGATCCCATCTGATCTTGAAGCTAAGCAGACCAGGACTGTTAGTACTTAGATGGGAGACCATCCAGGAAGACCAGGTGCTGTAGGCATTTAAAAAGAAAATACATTGTCAAGTCATCTACCCACAATGATAATTGGAAATTAATCCCATGGGATGTTCTGGGACATGATGTTAAACACAGATCTCAAAATTTATCTCACACGAGGGAAAGGGAGTTGAGGTACTTATAGCCAAGAAGCATTGGAGAAGGCTGCTCTCAGGGTTAGTAGTTCCTTGGCACTTCAAGCCTGCCACATAATGGGATATAGTGGCCCCAACTGTTCCATAAAAAAGCCTCAGGCCAGGGATGTAGATGGTGCCATTTGGAAGTCAGTGGGACTCTGAAATGGTAGAGTTTAAGGATATGAACAGGAAAGCAACGAGTCTCCTAAAAAAGAAGCTCCATTTGATGCTTCCTACTATAGCAGCTCACCAAGAGAAGAATATATGGGGAGAAAATTACCTATTTGTCCAACTGAGGTTGTTGAGGAAAGGTATGCAAGTCCTATACATTATAGGCTAAGCATTCAACAGTCATTTCCAAAAAGGGAGCTGCAGGGACAATGGACCATATCTATTGGGTAGAAGAGTGTTGAAAGTGACCTGTTCTGTCCTCTTACCCTGAATCCATTTAAATGGATTGTTGAATTTGGTTGTAGGAGAGATAAGAGGATCTGTACTTGGGGGAGGAGGAATGGTAAGGGGGTGTTTTATATGTGTTATTAGATTTGTTCTTATCCCAGAAGGAAAGACATATATTTTCTGAACTATCAGTGCTTTCCAGAATCAGTGAGGTCATGGAAACCATAATCTTTGCCATGTGCTCTCACAGCCACAGTTATGCTAATTAAACCAGGGGCTCTAGTGAACATGATAAAATAGACTTGAGTCTATGGGCTGGGGGGGATGGGAAAGCATGTGGAGGATTGAGAAATTGTTTTTGTGTTCAAGGCTTAGTTATGAGGCCAATTGGCCTGATCTTCCTTTTATTTTCCTGACACCTGGTTCTTAGACTGCCCATCCTCCTAGAGTGTGGATAGCAGACAGCAGATAATACCACACTGTTAATCTGATCTGTCATCACCAATGACAGGAGAGAAATCATTCTAGGAGAGTTTAAAAGCTGAATTTGGGGTCTAGAGGGCTTCAGATGTTGTTGCTATTTTCTCAGTTGCTTAACAAAGGGGTTCTGCTGCTGTTGTGGAATTTAAGATGGAACCTCAAGAAGCCACAACAGACATTCATTAACATTCGGAGCTCTACTTCTAATGGTGGGGTTAATAATACTGCATACGCTTTTCAAATCATCATACAACATTTATTCCAAAGACATCTAAAAGAAACAGGGAAGGTAAATCTGGTTCTGGTTCATATGCAATTTGTCTCTTTTTTCTGTCCTCTTCTCTTTCCTGCCATCCATGGTTCTCCATTCAGAAAATGTCCTTGAAGCATAGAATAGGTCTGTGTATATTTGCATAACAGCAGTCCTCTATATAAAATAAACTGAATAGATTGCTCCATTGTATATATATGTGGGTATACAGGTCACATACATGGATTTATTTTTCCAAGAACAAATGTCTTAATGTTTTGTCCTTGAGAAAAATTACCTAAACTGCCAGATTCTCAATTCCATGAACTTTGCAATAACAGTAAAATATATGTAAAAGACACAAAGAATGAAATATAGTAAGGAATCAATTTTTGTTTCAATTAGCCTGGATTTCAAAAATTTCACAAGTCAAGTAGAAGGCTATTCTTGAAATGGCTTTGTCCTTTACAGAAGGTGAACAATCTCTGGAATTGGAACATTAGTAACCAAGACTCATTATTTCCATGAGCAAAGAGAGGCTATGGTCACAAGGATTGGAAAAACAAGCTTTGGAAACTGACTGCTTGAGTTCAAATACAAAACCCTGCCACTTACTTGAACAAGTTTCTAAACCTCTTCAAATCTGTTCCATCATTAGAAAAAGGGGCTATTTCATCTACATCACTGGGGTATTGTGAAGATGGAGTATTATTGTATGTGAAATCTCTGGCACAAGTAGGTTCAAGAAGTGCGAATGGTCTAAGATTTCACCCTGCTTGCAAAATAACAAACTAGCCTGCTTCAGTTTTATGGATGCTGATAGAAGACACAGAACTCCTGGATCAGAGGTGAGTATTATATCACAGCAGTAGTAGCAGCCAGATTATCAGCATTTTATGCATCAGATTCCCAAACTCCAGTTCCCACAGTGAAATGTGAAGAGGGCCAGGTGACACTTGCATATGCAAGTAGGTTTTATTACAGGAAAAGAAGTGGAGATGTTTGGAGCAGGGAGTGGTGGATCAAGGGGATGTATGAGAGAATGGCCCTGGAGAGACAGAGGAACACTTTGAAAGAGGACAGAAAGGGGAAGAATGTGTAATAAGACCCCAGTAAATGAAGGGTAAGAGGGAAATAGGTTGAAGGGTATCTAATGGCTTCTAGTCTTATACTGAGGTAGATGATATCTCCAAAAATGGCCTTAACATTTCCATTCTACATGCTTTTCCAGAGCCTTACCACTTCCCCATTCAAAGATGGAGTCTCCTTTCCCTCCCCTTGAACCTGGCTGTGTCTTTGTAATTGTCTCAACAAAACACAGCAGAAGTGATGGATGACTTCAAGACTAGACTAGAAAAGGCAATATATCTTCCACTTAGGCTCTCTTTCTTGGGATGCTCATTCTTGAAACTGAGCCACTATGTTGTGAGGAAGCCAAGCTACACAGATGTTCTGTCTGATAACCTCAGCTAAGGTCCCAGCCATGTTAGTGAATGAGCCTATAGATGATTCTGGCCCCCAGTTGTCAAGTTGCCATCAGCCTCTGACCCTGCTATGTAACAGAGACAAACCATTTCCAGTGTGTCTAGATTCCATGAGCATATTTCTGGAATACATCCACCCTCTCAATGCTTCCATGTCCAAGTTAAGAGCTCAGGAACTCTCTCTGCCTTTGGAGTATGTATGACTACAAGGCTGCGTGTTGCTTCACTTTTCTCTCATCAGGGAGGATGAAACACGATGCTACGGCAGGTTCCTCTGAAATACTTGTATTATTTCAGAATGTGCTGGTGAGGTAGTCACTTACCCTGATATTTTCAGATTCTCTCAAGTCCATGTGGGTGTTTCCACCAACCCTAACTTCTGCCCTCATGCCCTATTTGGAGGCAGGAAGGATGGGGAGATAGGGGGACATTTGTATCTTCCTTTCTCTTTGACCAGTTTCACATCCCAGAACTAGAAGGGTATTCCCTCTCCTGTGTGTGAGAGATTCCCTTACTTATGCTTTGTCCTTCTATTCTATGCATCCTTCTATTCTATGTTTTTCTATAGCCAACCCTCTAAGCTTTGGTTTCTATTTTATAAGAACCCAACTTTGGGAATCCTGAGAAAATCCTTTTCTTTCCCTTGTTAGTCTGGCTTTCAAGACTATTATCCTAGTCGGGGCTTTTTAAAAATCTGGCTAATTTAAAGCTAAACAATGATTAATTTATCCTATGTTGTATCTACTTTGCACGACAGCCTTCATCTTATGGCATAATTTAATAACAGAAAAATAACAAGTGATTCTTATTCTTTTTTAAGAGCTACCTACCAAAAAGGAAAAATGTATTAGGATAATATTTTAAAACATTATCTTAATATCTAAGCTAAGCTGAAGAATAAGGTCATGAGAATTGTATATTGGCTTCCATTTTTAATTATATCTACTCTAAGAAAATGAAAATTAGTTTGCCAATAATTAAAATAGAGTTATTTTGTCACATTTTGCATAAATCTGAATTCAAGTTAATTATTATTCTCCAGAGGAGAATTTTTGAAGCGGAGGAGAAATCTTTAACTATTACCTCAAATACACCATGTATACACATTAAATGCGTTTTTCCAGGATAGAAGAACAAGATCATGAATTTAGGAGACAAGAGTCTCATCATCAATCATCATCTGATAGATCTAGAACACACAATAGAAGTCACATTTGTGTTAATGACAATTTGATTTCCCAATATATACAGGCTTTTACAAGTTTAGGCTAAATTTTTCAAAACTTGGAACACATATTTGGGAAAAGATGAGCTTTGCATGTGAATGAGATTAGAGTGGTCAGGAGGTTCTGTTGGGCTATTTGAGCAGAGTCAGGAAAGGTCTCCATCCCTAACTACTTTTCCAACCAGATGCTAAGGTGCTGAACATTTCATCACTAGAGAGTTATTCCTCTAATTTAGGAACTGCCTAATCAGCAACTCTCTTTTAAAATAATTTCATTAGCTTCACAAAATTTAATGAGCACTATATACCAGTCACTGTACTAGGGCTCAAAGATGAGTTGGGAATGGGAGGTAAGCAGAGATGAGGGAGAGACAACAAATAAAAAATAAAATAATCATGTCAGCAACGCCTTAGTATGACTTAGTTTTTCCAGAAGTTTTTTCTTCTTCTTTTTTGAGAATTAGGCTTAATGAGAGCCTTGGGTATCAGAGGAGAGTGCAGGAAGAGGAAGAGGAATAGAAGATGGAAGCTAGGTTGAGGGTAGAGAATCTTCTAGAAACCATATTTCCTTGATTTAAGTTGTAATTTTCCCCCTCCCTCACACCCACAACATTTTAATATTTCAAGTAAGGATTTACCCTGTAATCTATAAGTAGATTTAATGAGACAGTGTATTTCTTTCTTTTTATCTTAAGTTATTAAATTGAGTTGTTGTTAAATACTGTTCTTATAACACATGCAGTATAATTCTTAGACTGCTTGTATTTTTTAATTTGAAATTTTTATTAAGATAATTGTAGATTTACATGAAGTCATAAGATATAATACAGAAAGTTCCTATGAACTCTTTATCCAGTTTCCCCAATGGTAACATTTTATTAAACTATAATGTAATATCACAACAGGGTACTTACACTGATACAATCCATAGATATTAACTGGATTTCCCTATTTTACTAATACTTGTGTTGCGATACATGTGTGTATGTGTGTTTAGTTCTATGCTTCTTATCACATGTGTAGGTTTGTGTATCCCTTACCACAGTCAAAATACTTAACAGTTTCATTACTAAAGACTCCTTCATAGTGCCCTTTTATAACCATACCCACCTCCCTCTCACCCCTTCATTCTATCCCTAACCCTGGAAACCAGTGATCTAGTCTCTATGTCTAAAATTTTGTCATTTCAAAATGTTATATAAATGGAATCATATATTATATAACCTTTAGGCTTTTTTCCACTGAGCATCATACCGTGAAGAATAATCTAAGTTTTGTGTGTATCTGTAGTTTTCATCCTTTCTTTTGCTGAGTAGTTTTCCATTAGATGTATGTAACACAGTTTGTTTAACCATTTGCTCATTGAAGGACATCTGAGCTGTTTCCAGTTTGGGGCTATTAGATCAGTAATATTTATTGAGCACCTGCTACATATGTTAGGCACTTTTGTATCTTGTTGTTCCAAAAATCTTTACCCCTAAAAATCCTTGTGAGATAAATATTAGTACCTGTGCTTTATAAATTAAGAAATTGAGGCCCCGTGATGCCAATTAACATGCCAAGGTCACACTATTTGTAAGTGGCAGTCAAAATTCATACTCATATCTTCAATGCTGAAGCCCATGAGAGCTATTTGCTAGTTGATTTGATGGTTTTTCCCTTGGGCTTTGTAAGGGTATCGGGCTGGGTCCTGGGTGGCCAAAATGACCCAGAATGAAAGCACTTTGGGCTGTTTATGCATCCTCAGGTTTCTCCTTTTTTTCACGCCATAAATCAGGACAACCGGAGAACTGAGCAGTGAAATGCCTGGTAGCTCACCTGCTTGATGGGTTTCTGGTTTATAGGTGTCTGTGCTTAGAGGGTTATCAACAAGCCAAATAGAAAGGTGAAGGTGAGATTTGGTTTCCCCCATCTTGATAAACATTCATTGTTTCTTGTGCTCTTTTCCCACTTTCTCTTCCAATTGACAAATGTATCAGGAGAGTGGTAGTTAAACTGACATTGTCATTCAGAAAACAAATGACTGGAAATGCCATGCTATCGCATAGTTCCAGAAAAGTTTCAGAGCTGTTCATCGCCCAGGGGAGGGACACATTTTTACTGTCATAACTCAAGCACAGTCTCCTGGGAATGAATATGCCTGTCAATAATGAGCCAGCACTTTGAGGGAAGAACCTTCAGGAAAATAGGCAGATAGATGCTATCCCCTCCAAACTTCAATGCTGGAGCAATTCCTTAGCCTTCTCCTAATGGAAGTGTTTCTACCACCAGCCATCACCTACAATTACTACTCCTCTTTCACATCCCTGAAAACAATCAGAAATTATGAAATTGTGTCAATAGAAAAGGGGTATGTATATATTTCAAGGGGGAAATTAAGACCACAACAAGATATCACCACAATGTCTAAAACTAAAAACACTGACAATACCAAGTGCTGTCAAGTCACAGAGCAGCAGGCACTCTCATACACTGCTGATAGAAACACAAAATGGTGCAATCACTTTGGAAAACTGTTTGGCAATGTCTATGAAAGCTAAATACAAATCTTCCATAACCAGCAATCCTACTCCTACGCATAAATTCAAGAGAAATGAATACATATTTCCATCAAAGACATGTACAAAAATGTTCATTGCATATTTATTCATAATAGCCCCAGACTTTAAAAAATATAATTCTTCATCAATGGGACAATACATAAGTAATTATTGAAATATTCATGCAATAGAATACTAAACAGCAAAAAAAAATATTACTGACATATACAACATGGATGAATCTTACAGGAGCCGAACTCAGGAGTATGAACTGTGTGATGCCATTTCTATTAATTTAAAGAACAGGCAAAATTCATCTATGGTGCTAGAATCATAATAGTGGTTACCTCTGGAGGGGAAAGAGAAACGATTACTGACTAAAAATGGGCATGAGGAATCATGTTGAGTGCTGGAAAATGGTTCTTATCTTGATCTTGGTGGTGGGTACTGAGTATATACATAGGTGAAAATTCATCAAGCAAACTCTTAAGATGTATCTTTATACCCTTTACTATATATGTAATAAATTTTTTTAAGTTAAAAAATACAAGAGAGTTCCCACATTACTTCAGGGGCACTGGACCAGGCAACCATTCTTTTCCTATCGTCTTCTTCTTCATCTAAGGATCTGTCGACACCAGGATGTGTGACAGAGCCAGTTGACTGCTCCACCCAGTGGATTATTTGGAGAGCCAAAACTGATACAATAGTAGACATAATTAGCAGGAATGGATGAGAGATTGGCACTGCAGTCTGAGGCAGGATAAGCACTTCATGCTAAATGCCTCCAGAGACTTTTGTCTCCTGTTAACAAAAGGGTGACTCATGCTGAGGCAGAGATGGAGGAATTATTTGAGCATGGATGATTTTCGCTCCTTTGGAAACTTGAGTTTGGAAGAGAGAAACACACACACACACACACACACACACACACACACACACCTACTTCTGACAGCCATGATTCCACAGGGATTTAAATATTCAAAATGAGAGAAATTTAAGAAAAATCATCAGGTGTACCAAACTCACATAACATATGTATTTATTATTTCATTTATCCATTTCTAACTTGCATGCAATAAAATTCACTCTTTGTAGTATACAGTTCATAAGCTTGAACAAATGAACATGGTTATATAAGCATCATTGCTATCAAGACACAGAACAATTCTAGCAAACTAAAAAAATTCCTTCAAGTTACCTCTTTTAGTCAACCCCTTGGCCCACTCAAGTCCCTATGTCACATAAATGGAATCATACAAGTGTGTAGCCTTTTGGTCTGATTTCTTTCACTCAGCATCAGGCCTTGAGAATTATCCATGTTAGTTGTATGTATCAATATTCTTCTGTTTTATTGCTGAGTTATGTATAGATGTAGCAGAGTTTGCTTAACCATTCACCAGTTGAAAAGACATTTGGGTTATTCCTAGATTCTGCAATTATGAATAAAGCCCTACAAACACTCATGTACAGGTTATTGTGGGAACATATGTTTTCATTTCTTGGGTAAATACCTATAAGAGGGATTGCTGATCAGTGTAGGTTTAACTTTATAAGACACTAACAAACTGTTTTCCCAAGTGCTTGTTCCATTTTGCTTTCCCACGAGCACATATAGGAGTTACAACTTTCTATATCTTTGCCAACATTTTAGTGTTTTCACTTAAAAAATTGTTTAGCCATTGTAAGTGTGAAGTGAATCACATTGTGGTTTTGACTTGAATTTTTTATGTGCTTATTTGCCATCATGTAGCTTTTTTTGTGCTGTCTATTAAAATCTTTTGCCCATTTTAAAAATGTGATGTTTTGTTTTCTTACTGCTGAACTTAGAGAGTTCTTTAATATTCTAGCTATCAGTACTTACCAGAAATGTGATTTCAAAATATTTTCTCCCAGTCTATGGTTGTCTTTTCATTCTCCCAAGAGTATCTTTCAAAGAACAGAAGTTTTTAATTTTGATACAGTCTAATTTACTGGGGTTTTTTCTATTATGGATCATGCTTTTCATGTCATATTTGTCACAAATGTTTCCTCCTATGCTCCTAGAAGCTTTATAGTTTCATTTTTATGTTTTATATTTATATCTATGATTCATTTTGAGTTAATTTTCTATAAGTTGTAAAGTTGGATCAAAGTTTAATTTTTGCATATGAATATCTAATTGTTCCAGCACCATTTTATGAAAAGATATCCTTTCTCCATTTGAATTGCCTTTGCAACTTCAATGAAAATCAGTTGACTGTATTTAGTGGATTCATTTCTGTACTCTTTTTTAGTCCATTGATATATGTTTCTATCCTATTACCAATACCACACAGTCTTGATTAATGTGGCTTTATAGTAAGTCTTAAAATTAATAGTGAGTCCACTGACTTTGTTCTTTCTCAAAATTATTTTGGCTATTCTAGACCATTTGCTTTTCCAAGGAAATTTAGAATTGGCCTATCAATATCTACCCAAAAATGTACTGCTGGGGTTTTGTTTAGGATTGCATTGAATCTAAAGGTCGATTTGTGGAGGATTCTAAACATTGAGAGTGACATAAAAATATGGTGGAGTGAGAGATTCCCCAGATCTCTCCCTTGAAACAATAAGCTGAACATTTAAAATGCAACAAAAAAAAAACACCCAACCTGCACACAAGCATGTCTGAGCATGGGATCTGTAAAACCGGGGGTCAGAACCACAGGAGTTGGGCAGTAGACTGGAGAAATAAAGAAGCTGCCTCTTGTAGCCAGCGCTCCCTGCAGAAGGAGGAGCGGGGGAGAAGTTATGGCAGGTTCCTGAACAACTGCCTGAAAGAGCTGTGAGCTTCACAGCAGCAGCACCCAGGATCAGAGCATAAAGCAGAGAAATGGGGATGGTAAAGAAGTGGGATAGCAAAGAAGCAACGGTTGATTATTACAGCTGTGGTTGCAAAATGAGAGCCTAAGCCGCAGCCCCTATCCACCAACCCAGAGGTCCCACCACCAATAACCTTCAAGACTGAACACCACAGAGCCCCAGGGAGTCTGAGCAAATGCTACTGAAACTGTTGCTAACACTGACAAGGACTGAGACTGAGGGTAGTGAGTATGATTGAATATTTATAAGGAAAAAAAGGTATTATTAAGACTTTATATAAAGCAGGGTTCCAAGAGGCTTAGACACTACCTATTGGAAACCAGAAGAAAAAATGCCATCTTAGCAACAGGCTAAGAGAGACCTTTATATAATAATCCTTCTGGAAAAGAAAAAGAAGAATACACTTCCATTAATGCCAGGCAGAAAATAGTTCGTTAAATACATGAACAACTAAGGTGACAAGGCAGCTCAAAAGGGAAGAGAAAAATCTCCAGAAAATAATCTTAAGACATAGAAAGACATGAGAATGACGAGATGACAAAGATTTCAGGATGGTACTTCTGAAAAAAAACTCAATGAGATTCCAAAATAATTATCAACAATTCCAGGAATATAAAAAACACACTGATCAGCAGAACAAGTTTTTAAGCAGGGAGCTTGAAATCTCCAAAAGGAACACAATAGATCTTCTGGAGATTAAACACACACACACACCACACCACACACACACAACACACACACGGCAAGAGTTGAAAAATGAAGAATAGCAAGCTTGGGAAAATACAGTTGACACAAATGGAGGTAAGGATCAGTAATATCAAAAACAGAAATCTAGAAAATAAATCAATAAGGAAGAAGAGAGAAACCAAGGAATGAAAAATAGTGAAAGATAATAAAAAATAAATAGCTGATACCATCAGGAGAAGAAACATAATATGGGGCATTATCGAAGGCAAGGAAAAGGAGCGAGGGGGGATTAGAAAGCATTTTTGAAAGATAGGGACGAGAATTTCCCAAATCTAAGGAATGAGCTGGAAGCTT
Source organism: Eonycteris spelaea (assembly GCA_003508835.1). Classification (NCBI taxonomy): domain Eukaryota; kingdom Metazoa; phylum Chordata; class Mammalia; order Chiroptera; family Pteropodidae; genus Eonycteris; species Eonycteris spelaea. The sequence continues at coordinate 28,704 of PUFA01000659.1, read as the reverse complement.
GGAAATTCAAGAAGTCAACAGAACAGCCAATTATCTCAACCCAAAAAGGCCTTCACCAAAAACACATTGTATTAAAATTATCAAAAATCAATGAGAAAGACAGACTTCTCAAAGCCAAACAGGGAAAGAAGACTGTAACCTATAAAGGAAAAACCCATTCAGATTATTGCCAAACTTCTCAGCACAACTTTACGAGACAGAAAGGAGGGGAATCAAAGCTTTCCTTTAGATATGAAGGAGAAATAAAGATCTTTCCAGACATATAAAAATTGAGGGAATTCTCCCAATACAAGGTCTGCATTATAGGAAATACTGAAAGGGGTAAGCTCACCTAAAAAAAATGAGAAAAAAAATACATAACTATGAGTAAGGCAACTAGCAGTCAGTTAGAAGCAGAGGAGTGCAATCCTTATTAAGAACAGGGCATTGTAGACTTAAACAATAAGAAGAGATTTGCAATTGCAAGATAATAATGAACATTCACCATTACATAGGGACAAATTGAGACAACAATAACAGAAAAGGGGAGGATTCAAAGATCCAGATTCACAAAGAGGAATGGAGATAAGGCAACAAAGAAGAAAATGGATATATACATACACACACACACACACACACACACACAAACACATACATACATAATTGTATATATATACATACATTATTAGGGGTGTATGTGTGTGTGATAACTATCTACATATTTGTAATGGTAACCACACACCAAGGTTAAGAACTAAACTATATAACATAAACAAAAAGGACCAGAGGGAAAAACTGACAAAACCAACAACAACAAAACAGAAACACGAGGACAAGAAAGCAATGGAAACACTGAACTAACAAAAAGCGAAAGATAAAATAACTAAAGAAAGACCTCATATTTCAATAGTCATCCTAAATGTAAATGGACTGAAATTCACCAATATAAAGGCACAGAATTTGCAGAATGGATCAAAAAATAAACTCAACCATATGCTGCCTCCAGGAGACACATCTCAGATCCAAAGACAAATATAGACTCAAAGTGAAAGGGTGGAAAATGATATTTCAAGAAATGGCATTCAGAGAAAAGTGGGAGTAGCGGTACTAATATCAGATGAAATTAGATTTCAAAATAAAAAAGGTAAAGAAAGATACTGAGGTACACTTCATAATGATAAGGGAATCATGCACCAAGAAGACATAACACTTATTAATATCTATGTTCTCAATCAGGAAGCCTTGAAATATGTAAAACAATTACTAACAGAACTAAAGGGAAAAACAGACCAAAACACCTAAATGCCCCACTGTCGGATATGGACAGATCATCCAAACAGAAAATCAATAAGAAATAATATCCTTAAATGGCACACTAGTCCAACTGGACATAATTGACATTTACAGAGCCTTCCATCACAAAACAGCTGCTTATCCATTCTTCTCTAGTGCACATGGAACATTCTCAAGAATCAACCACATACTGGGACACAGAGATGGCCTCAACAAATATAGAGGGTTGAAATCATACCAACCATATTCTCTGATCATAATGCTTTGAAAATAGAGACCAACTGCAAAAAGAAATCAGGAAGAACCACAAATCATGGAGATTAAACAACATGCTACTGAAGAATAACTGGGTCACAGAAGAAATAAAAAGAGATACATAGAAATGAATGATAATGATAGTACAACATATCAAAACTTTTGGGACATGGCAAAAGTGGTCTCTAAGAGGAAAGTTTATATCGTTACAGGCCTATCTCTAAAAACAAGAACAAGCCCAAATAAATGACCCTAACACTTCATCTTAAAATACTAGAAAAGGAAGAACAAATGAAGCCTAAAGTCGGCAGAAGGAAATATTCAAAATTAGAGCAGAAATTAAATGAAATTGAAAACAAAAAATAATGATAGAAAAAAATAATGGAACAAAGAGCTGGTTCTTTGAGATGGTTAATAAAATTCACATGCCCCTGGCTAGACTTACTAAAGAAAAAATAAGAAAGGACACAAAATAAACAAAATCAAGGTATGAAAGAGGAGAATTATGACTGATATCACAGAAATACAAAGGACCTGCAAGAATTACTATGAAAAAGTATATAACACCAACTTTAAATAACCTAGAAAGAAATGGAACAGTACTTAGAAAAATACAACCTTCCTAGACTGAATCAAGAACTGGGGAAATCTAAATAGACCGATCAGCAGTATGGACATTGAAACAATCATCAAAAAACCTACCAAAAAATAAAAGTCCAGGACCAGATGGCTTCACCACTGAATTCTATCAAACATTCAAAGGATTAAATACTTATTCTCCTCAAACCCTTCCAGAAGATCGAAGAGGAGGCAATACTTCCCAAACTCATTTATGAGACCAATATTACCATGATACCAAAACCCGTAAGGATACACAAAAAAGAGAAAACCAATATCTCTCATGAACACAGATGCAAAAAACTTAAAATGATACTAGCGAACTAAATACAGCAAAAAGGTTATACACCACAATCAGTGGGCTTCATCCCAGGGCACAGGATGGTTCAACATATGCAAATCGATTAATGTGATACACCACATAAACAAATTAAAAAATAAGAATCATACGATCATATCAATAGAGCAGAAAAAACCTTTGACAAGATACAGCACCATTTATGATCAAAACTAACAAAATGGTATAGAAGGAAGTACCTTAACATAATAAAGGCCATATATGACAAACCCTCAGCCAACATTATACTTAATGGTGAAAAACTAAAAACCTTCCCTCTAAGATCAGGAACAAGGCAAAGGCTGTCCACTATCACCACTGTTATTCAATATAACATTGGAGGTCCTAGCAAGTGCAATCAGACAAGAGAAAGATATAAAAGGCATCCAATAGGAAATGAAGAAGTCAAACTGTCACTATTTGCAGATGACATGATTCTCTATATAGAAACCCTAAAGACTCCACAAGAACACTACAGAAACAATAAGCATACAGTAAAGTCTCTGGATACAAAATTAACATTGAAAATCCATAGCGTTCCTATACTCTAATAATGAAGTGTCAGAAAAGAAGTAGAAAAATAATTTCTTTTGCAATTGCGACAAAAGAATAAAATACTTAAATATTAATTAAGAAAACATGTGAAGGACCTATATAATGAAAACTACAAGACCCTATTAAAAGAAATAGAAAGAAGATACAAAGAAATGGAAAGATATTCCCATGTTCTTGGGTTGGAAGAATCAACATAGTTAAAATGACCATATACCTAAAGCATTATACAGATTTAATGCAATCTCCACCAAAAACCCATTGACATTTTTTAAAGACATAGAACAAAAAATTATCAGATTTGTATGCAAGCACAAAAGACCCAAATGCCAAAGCCATCCTGAGAAAAAAGAACAAGACTGGAGGCATCACTCTGCCCAACTTCAAATTATACTACAAAGCAACAGTAATCAAAACAACATGGTATTGGCAGAAAACAGACACATTGGACCAGCAGAACAATTGAGAGACCAGAAGTAAACCCATGTTTATATTGGCAAATAATTTTCTATGAAAGAGCCAAAAACATACAGTAGAGAATGGAAAGCTTCTTCAATAAATGGTGCTGGGGAAACTGGAAAGCCACTTGCAAAAGAATGAAACTAGACTGTTGTCTATCACCACACACCAAAATTAACTCAAAATGGATTGAGGACCTGAATAATAAAAACCTGAAACAATAAATTGCATAGAAGAAAAACATAGGAACTAAACTCATGGACTTTGGACTTAAAAAGGATTTTATGAATTTGACCTCAAAAGCAAGGGAGGTAAAAGCTAAAATAAATGAATGGGACTACATCAAACTAAAAGCTTCTGCTCAGCAAAAGAAATTGTCAGCAAGGTGAAGAGAGAATTATCTGAATGGGAAAATATATTTGCAAGCAATGCCTCTGAATAAGGCCTAATATCCAAAACATACAATGCACTCATGCAACTCAATAATAACAATAAAAAATGATCCAATCAAAAATGGGCACAGGACCTGAATAGACACTTCTCCCTAGAGGACATACAAATGTTCAACACAATGAGACACCATCTCAAACTTGTTACAATAGCTGTTATCAATAGGATAAGTAATAACTAGTGTTAGAGAGGATGCAGAGAAAAAGGAACCCTCATACCACTGCTGATGGGACTGCAAACTGGTACAGTGACTATGGAAAACAGTATGGAGTTTCCTCAAGAAACTAAGAAGAATTGATGATCTACCATATGATCCAGAAATCCCTCTACTGCGTATTTACCACAAAGACTTGTATCCTGTGACCTTGCTAAACTCACTTATAGCTAACTTCTAGATTTTTTTTGGTAGATTCTTTAGAAATTTCTCTATAGACAATGATGTCTTCTGTAAATAGGAACAAGTTTACTTCTTCCTTTCCAATCTGTAAGCCTTTTACGTATGAATTTTAAGGCCAGTCCTTAAAAATTTTTTTCTCAAAAGCCAAACCTTGAAGCTCTTAAGATGTTGCCCATCTCTCATATTGCATGCTAATGACTAAAATAGGGGACCAACTAAAACTACATTAGTCAGAAGGTTAGGTTTTGCTATAGTAAAAACTAGTCCTAACATCACACAACAAATATCTCTTACAACAAAAATGTTGTAAAATCTTGTTCATAATATATGCCCATTATGGGTTAGCAGGACTCTGCCCTTCATGGTCTCTCAAGGATCCAAGCAGATAGACTAACTACTGTCTTAGATGTTGCCTGTGACTATGCCTGAGCAAAGGAGAATTCCAGAGAATTTTTTCATAAAAGATTCACTAGTCAGCCCAGAAGTGACTCACATACATTCTGCTCACAAATCCTTGACCAAAACAAGTCACATAGCCCCACTCCACCACAAAGGAGCTGGGAAATGCAATTCTACTATGTGGCTGGAAGTGGAGCACTAGAAATATTTGGTGAAGAGCACTAATGACCAGTAAGGCAAACGCACACAAAGATAAGACATAAAAATCATTCTAATACAAACTAAAATGTGTGGTGGTGCCTTTAAAGAGTATAGAGAAAGCACAATTGGAGTTGTGAAAAGGTTTCTCTTGTATGAGGCTCAGGGGATTCCCCAGATAGGAATCTTTGAAATTAGGCCTTAAGAAATGGGGGGAAATTGGGCATTCAATGTTTACATTTCAAAAACATAGTATACTAGTTAAGAGCAGTTCCAGAGCCAGATTGTCTGGGTTCAAATCCTAGATCTACCCAATACTAGCTGCATGACCTTGATAAGCCACTTTACTTCTCTGTGCCTAAGTTTCCTCATCTACAAAATTAGGGCATTAATAGTATCTGCTTCATAGGTTGTCAAAAAGATTAAATTAGTTAATGTTTGTAAAATTCTAGTGCCTTACACATAAGTGCTATGAATGGTAAACATTTAAACACACACACACACACACACAACACACACACACACACACACACCAGTCTTCAACAAATTTTAAAATCCAAAAGTCCAAATATATCCTTTTTTGAGATTTTTATATTCAGAGATGTGATAAGAAAAAAAAAAGAAATTTTGTTATCTCTTGGTGAAAATGTACTCCTGGTTCCTGGTTCCAGCAAGAGCTGCAAACTGATAATGCCATCCATTCACTGTCTCCTTGACCCTGAAGAACTGAGCAGGGGCTCCTTCTTTCACTTTACAATCAGAAATTCAGACCAGGTTTCTTAGCTTGAGGCCAGACTTTTCTTTCTCTGTCCACAGCTATACCAGCTGAGCCTTTCCTAGGAGATTTTCCTGTCTGACTTTGGAGACTTAAACTCTGTTTAGGAAAGTCTTTTTTACCAAGCTATGTGAAAATAAAAACTTCACTCATCACCTGGCTGTGGATGTCCTTTAGTAGCAAGGAGGAATAAGAGACTCCACAGGACAGATAAACCTGTGACAACAGGAATTTGTTCAGAGACATGTTTCAGGAAAGAGATGAAACCCAGCACTAAGAGATCTCCACATCTCTTTGAAGATGAGCAACTGAAGAAATAGTTCTACCATAAATGGGAAAACAATAAATCTCATAAGTAGAATAATAATGAAAACTTCCAGTGCTTCACCTTCCTTGAATGGAAAAGCTCTTCCAAGCACATGTCCAGTTTGAATCTCACGAACTCTCTAAAAGGAATGCAGAGGTAGGCTTAGTATTGACTCCTCATCTCACAGAAAACTGAGCCCTAGAAAGGTGAAGTGACTTGCCCATATCATTGCACCCAATAAGTAACAGAGGAGAAATTTGAACTCAGAGCTCCCTTCTCAATGGTTACCGTCTAAGGTCCTGTTTTCAAAAAGGTATAAGGCATACTGCCAGAGGGTACAAAATGATTTAGTTTTACGTTGGATATATGTTTTAGCAAAATATAAAACCAGAACTAGTAATTTGAAGCTTCTTCTTCAATAAATTTGATTTGTTTAAAAATATTAGTCCATTTTTTAAAAAATCTAACAATTAATGGTACAGTTGGTGTATGGATATGCAAAAATTGTGAAGATGGTCTCCAAAGAGCTGAAGGCTGGAAACACTGCTGTGAGGCAGTTGGAAAGAATAGTAACTTGGGTATGGGTGCTGTAGGCCTGGCTCAGTCACTAGAGAGCTATGTGATCTGTGTACCAGTAATGACCTCTCTGAGTTTCAGTCCTATCCTAAATAGAATGAGAGGGCTAGATGCAGTCATTTCTGGGCCTCTCCAGTCAGAATCTTCCTAAGATTCTCCAAGAAGTGGAAGGGTTGGGTTTCTTTTGGTCTCCTTCTTCTGCAGCCAGCTTTCATTTGCCTGAAATCAAGCCAACAGGAGGCTGCTGGATCCAAGGCACATCCTCTGTGTCAGCTGCTCAGGATCTATTCTCAGGAACTTCTAAGAAGAGCCCCTTCGGCAACCTGGATTCTAAAGTCTTCTTCCCCCTCCTTGGCTGTGCACCCTGGGCCATGCAGCTTGCTTAGAAGGGTAGGACCATGGCAGACAAAGAAGGATGAGACAGATTTCTGTAGAACCATCCTCCAATAATGAAAGAGCAAAAAGTAAGACTTGTAAGGGTTCCAGGTGGGAGGGGACTTAGGGCAGCAAGAGAAATGGAATTCATGACAGGCCTACTCTGAATGGGTCAGGATCAGTGTAAAAGTTTTTTTAGAAAGAGCCAGGATTCCCAATTGAATGGTTCCTTGAAGGTACTGTGAGTAGGTGGATGACAGCTCTCCTACTACTGAACCATATCCGCACCCAGAACAAGAACATACAGGAGGGTTACCATTAGCTCATGAAAAATACGAGGAAAACCTAGGGCTACCCCAACCTGCTTGGTGACCTTGGGTAAAAACTTAACCTCTCTGTGCCTCAGTTCCACTATAATGAAATGGACATAGGAACTGTAAGTATCTCATAAGGTTCTGGTGGATGCTAAGTAAAATAATACACGTTAAAAGATCTATGCACCCCTATATTCATGACAGCACAATTTACAATAGCCAAGATATTGGAAGCAACCTAAATGCCCATCTACAGATGATTAGATAAAGAAGTTATAGTTCATACATACAATGGAATATTACTCAGCCATTAAAAAATGAAATCCTACCATTTGCAACGACATGGATGGACCTAGAGGTTATTATGCTGGGTTATTATGCTGAGTGAAATAAGTCAGAGAAAGATAAATACCATGTTGATTTCACATATGTGGAATCGAAGAAAAAGAACAAACTAATCAAAAACAGACTCATGAATATAGAGGATGGTCTGGTGATGGCCAGAGGGGAGGTGAGTTGGGTGGCTGAGAGAATGGGGTGAAGCGTTAAAGGAGTACAAATTAGTAGCTAATGGATGGTCATGGGGATGGGGAGCACGGCATAGGGAATGCAGTCAGCAGTAATGTAATGGGTAGTGGAGAGCCAGAGGAGAGAAAGAAGCAATGAGGGGGATCGTTTCATAAACTATATAAATGTCTAATCAATGTACTATATACTTGAAACTAATAATAAAATAAAATTTTAAATAATAATACATGTAAAGTTTGGCACTATAGTAAGAATAAATGTTATCATTTATGTTTACTATTGATAATCTTAGACTGGGCAGCCAGGATAGTTTCTAGCTTGGAGTTAGGCAGATGTGGGTTGAAATCTTGGATTAATCCTGTAACTCTGGACTTCAGTTTCTATTGATAAAAGAGTGATACTAATAGTACTTATGTCAAGAAAAAGTTGTCATAACGATTCAATTGCATGCTAGCACAAAGCACTTAGCAGAATGCCTGCACATTTGAAATGCTCATAAATTATAGTTGTGATAGACATGGAGCTGAGCCCCCCAAAACCTCCCCTGAGGATAAGCCTCATTGCCTAGCTGTGGGGATTGCTGCCAGCAGACAGATCCACTGTCAGTGCCTTCAAGCTCTGTATGTTCCTAGTAAGTTTTCTGAAGGGAGAACCTCCCACTTCTTTGGTGTCCCCAAGATACTCAGCTCAGTGCTGCATATATACTAGATCAGCTCTAAATACTTACTGAGGGGCTGACAAATTCAATGACTTACTTCTGAAAAATGAAATATATCTCAACGGAGTCTACTTTGAAACATTTCAGGTGAGAGGAGGGGAAAACTCCACATACCCGATTCCAAGTCCACAGAAGGAATGAGGTTGCCCTTGCCAGCATCTCTCGCCAACTTAAGAGGGTTTTTTTATTTCTTTTTATAACGGATAAAGAGCACTGACTTTTTGGGATCCAATTTAGTTGTCGTCAAAATCCCTCCACTCTCTCCCTGGGCGTGGCTGGGAGGGAGGACACTAGCTTCACGCTGACCTCGTTTCCATTCAAGACTGCCTGTGAAAATGCAGTCTTGGCAGATGTGCCCTTTCAAGAAGATTTTATTTCTTACAGAACTTGACAGATTTTCGGCCTCACTCTTTAATTTGAAGTTTCTCATATTACCCCCTCTCCTCCCGCCATTCCAGCTTGGGTAATTTTTTCTCTAAAGCGACAGTTTCTCAGTTGGTGGTTGCATTCCAGAGCGGGTTAATGTGAAAGGCAGAATTGCCACATCTTGAATAACTTAAACCAAAGTGAGGACTGAATACAGGATTGACCAGAATGTAGCAGAGTACTGGGCTTTTGAGCAGTAGTTTCCAAACACCAGTCCATGGAGCAAGGCCAAGGTGCTATAATCCAATGGAGGTGTGGTCAAATGTAATCATGGGCATCATAGTTTGCTGCTCCTTTCATCAAGTGGTGGAGTCTATTTCTGCACCTTTTGTATCTGGGCTGGCTTTGTGACTTGTTTGACCAATGGAATACAACAGAAACGACAGTGTTGATTTCTAGCTTAGACCTCAAGGAGATGTGAATCTCTAGTCTCAAGCTCTTGCACTGCTACAACTGCTATGTGAACAAGCCTAGGCTAACCAGCTAGAGGATATATTGAAAAGGTCCCAGTGCCCTAGCCTTCCCAGTGAAGGCCATTATAAACCAGCCAGTCCCCACTGATCCATCAGCTGACAGTAGATGCATGAGCTGGCCTAGCTAAAACCAGCCAAGCCTGGCCCAAGATGAAGAATGACCCAGCTAAGCTTAGACCATATTGGCATCCTACAAAATCACGTGTAAACGCATTAAGTAATGATTTACATCACTGAATTTTAGGGTCGTTTGTTCCATAATAAAACAGAAAAAGGAGAGAGTAACTAATATAGGGGGAAACAGTGACAAGAAGAAAAGACCAAGATAATACAAATTGTGACATGCACAATAAAGGAAACAGGGTGAAGTGATGGAGAATAGGGGTGACAAAGTTGGAAAGGATAGTTAAGGGACGACCTCTCTAAAGAGGTAACATGTTTCCTGACACCCAAAGAGGGGAAGAAGCCAGTTAGCTGAAGACCTGAGAACAGAGGAAATTGCAAGCCAAAGCCTCTAAGATGTGTTTTCAAAGGACAGTGTGGCTGCAACCCGGTGAGAGAGGGAAACTGCCCAGAGGTAAAGTCAGAGAAGTGGGCAAAGTGAAGTGAGAAACCACTGGAGGAAGACTGGAGGAAGATGGTGGTCTAGGTAAAATCAGGGTTCATCTCCTCCCAGGTCTGAATTGAAATTACAACCAAATTATAAAATAATCAACGTGGAGAATCTCCTGACGTCTAGCTGATCATAACGTGTACATCTGAAAATATAAAGGAGCCAGATCCAAGCCAGTAGGAGGAGCTAAATCGCAAATCAGCTGGACCCACACTTGTGGGTGGTAAACAATCACCGGGAGGGAGAGCGAGGCTGCAGAAGCTCCCCTCAAGGAGAGGGGTGTCCTGGTCTCATTCGGGCGCTCCCCAGCACAGGGTCTCAGCTCTGGGAAAAAGATTTTCCAGTAACTCTGACTAAAAACCAGAGAAGATTCTGGCCATCTGCGTGAGATGGAAGAAGACTGAACCCCAAGATGCCCCCTCTGAAGGGCCCACGCACAGGCTCTCTGACCTGCGGACACTCACCTGGGACACCGGTGGGGGGTCACAGGCTCACATGGGATTCATTCTGAGAAAGTCTGAATTACCTGGCGCCAGAATGAGGGCTGGAAGGGCAGCCACCATTGTGCATTAGTCTGGCCCCACTACCAGACAATCTACAGACCACGCCTGCGTGAATGCAGACCCCTCCCATGTGACTGCAGGCCCCTCCCACAGGGCCATTAGGAAGCACTAACCTGAAGGAATCAGCCCGCCTCACCCAATCTGCAGATTGCCCAGGGCTGTAGTTGCCGGATGGCTGCCACGCCCTGCGCCCATTCAGGGCCAAGCATTCACAGCTGGCAGCCAACACTGTGAGCAAGCATTTCTGAGATAGAGTCAGGCAGATCACTGCTGCCAACACGAACTTGGGCGGATCTCAGGGATCTGTAGGCAAGTCCCTGACAACAACTGGTCTTGCTGTGATCTGGGACTTCTGTGGGAACGCCTGAATGGTTACCAAAGTTGCAGCAAGACAGGCTCTATTGATCTGATTGCAATTGTCTCCCTGAGACCCCGCCCCACCCTACCCACAAATTGGCCCAGGTGGCCCATTGACAGTGAACTACCACCGCCCTGTCCCTCCCCCCAACGTCTCCCAATCCACACAGGCAACAAACTGGCTGGCATAGGGCAGACACTGCATGGAAATCAGTGGCGGCAGACCTCTGCTCCCTGCAAAAGTTGCAATATTGAGTCCGGAGAGTGCAGGGGTCTGTGGGACTACCCTAGACAGCAGGTGGTCTCACTGTGATCTGTGACTACAGTGGGAACACCAGAGCACAGAACTTGCAGCAAAACTGAGGCTGTACTGGCTTGACGGCCCTTGTCTCCCTGAGATCCCACTTCACCTAAGCCACAAGTGCCTGCAGCCAATTGACAGGCAGCCTCCTGTGCCCTGCTTGGCTCTGGGGTTGTGTAGTCAGTGCAGGCAACAGACCTTGGCTAGCACAGTGAGCGCATTTCAGGGGAAACAGTTGTGGCCAGACCACTGCTGCCTGTACGAGCTGTTATATCTCTTGAGGGGATAGCAGGGATCTGTATTGACCTGACGACCCTGGACTCCCTGAGCTCCTACCCCATCCAATACACAGAGTTCCCACTGCACATTGACAGGCAGCTGCCCCTGCCCCGGGATGGCACATTCAGGCCCAAAGGTGGCAGCCGCTGACCTTGCTATGATTGGAACTTGTACAGGGAGCCACAGAGACAGTGATGGCATATAAACTGACACTGTAGTGGCAGAGGGAAACTTCACTCAATAGACCCAGGAGACTCCTGGGGTCCCTGCACCACCCAACACACATGTCATCCAGAGGCTGTTCCAATTTCAGAGACTTATGGGCAACTGACAGGGAGGGTCAGATCTGGAGGAGACTGGTCCCTCTGCTAAACTGCCCTAGGTCAAGGATGGGGATAACCAGACTGCTGCCTACATTGTTATTTCTTATACTTATCTATAGATCCAGCATGTGCAACAACCATCTGCAGATCACTTTTGTACTTCCCACTGAGTAGCCCTGAGCAATTAAAAACAGTGGTTGACCTTGGCCTACAGGAGACTTCCAAGGGGCCACAAAACCAGCACATCTGGAGGCTGGCACCAGACCACAAAAGAGCAAATCCTGACTATCCCCATTAGCAGTACACACAAAGGGTGGTTGCAACAAGGACGCAAGATTGCTAGGGCAAATCTCACTCAGTGGGGTCATCCCCCACACAACAATTCTTACCCTGTGGGTGCAGCCAATTAGTCATCCTGAGTGTTAATCCCATTAACTGATGTACTAACAAAAGTAAAGGCTTAACTACAACAGAAGATCACACACAACCCACACAAAGATCACATCCGGAGCCACTGGCATGGGATCAGGGAGGTGCACCACTGGACTACACAGAACACCTTCCACATTAGGCCACTGGCCAAGGCTGAGAGATGAAACAATATTCCTGACACATAGAAGATGAACACAGAGAGGCTAATAAAATGAGAAAACAAGGAAACATGCCACAAATGAAATGACAGGAGACAACTCCAGAAAATAAGTTAAATGAAATGGAGGCAAGCAACCTACCAGAGACAGAGTTCAAAATGATGGTTATAAGATTGCTCAATGAACTTATGGGAGAATGGATGAGCACAATGAGACCCTCAACAGAGAGACAGTAAGCATAGAAGAAGACATAGAAACCATCAAAAAAAAAACAGACAGAAAGATGGAATACAATAACTGAAATGAAGAATACACTAAAAGGATTCAACAGTGATCAGATGAAGCAGAAGGCTGAATCAGCAAAATGGAAGACAAAGGTAGAATACACCCAATCAGAACAACAAAAAGAAAAAAGAATTTTAAAAAATGAGGATAGTTTAAGAGACCTCTCGGACAACATGAAGCATAACAATATCCAGATCACAGGAGTACCTGAAGGAGAAGAGAGAGAGCAAAGGATTGAGAATCCATTTGAAGAAATAATGAAAGAAAACTTCCCTAACGCGGCAAAGGAATTAGACATACAAGTTCAGGAAGCACAAAGAGTCCCAAACAGGAGGAATTCACACAGACCCACACCAAGACACATAATTAAAATGCCAAAGGTCAGAGACAAAGAGAGAATCTTAAAGCAGCAAGAGAAAGGCAGCTACATACTTACAAGGGTACCCCATAAGAGTGTCTGCTGATTTTTCCATGGAAAGTTTGCAGGCCAGAAGGGACTGGCAAGGCTTTCGATTAAAATAGAATGTGAGATAAAGAGCTTCTCAGACAGGGAAAGCTTAAGGAATTCATCACCAACAAGCTGCTATTACAAGAAATGTTAAAGGGACTTCAGTAAAAAGAGAAGGGGTAAAAAAGAAAATAGAAATAACAAATACGAATAATAAAATGTCAGTAACTATGTACCTATCAGTAATCACTTTAAATGTAAATGGATTAAATGCTCCAATCAAAAGACATAGTGTATCTGAATGGATAAGAAAATAAGACCCATGCATATGCTGTCTATGAGAGACTCACTTCAGATCAAATGACACTCACACACTGAAAGCAAAGGGAAGGAAAAAGATATTTCATGCAAATAGAAATGAAAAAAAAAAGCCAGGGTAATGATACTATGTCAGAAAAATAGACTTTAAAACAAAGGCTATAATGAGAAACAAAAAAGGGCATTACATGATGATAAAGGGATTGATAAATCAGGAGGACATAACCCTAGTAAACATATATGCATCCAACACAGGATCACCTACATACATAAAGCAATTATTGACTGACATAAAAGGAGAGATCAACAGTAACACACTCATAATAGGAGACTTTAATACAGCATTGACACCAATGGATAGATCTCCCAGGCAAAGAATCAACAAGGAAGCAATGGGCCTAAAAGCCACATTAAGCCATATGGGTTTAATAGATATTTTCAGAGCATTTTTCCCCAAAGCAGCAAAATGTACATTCTTCTCAAGTGCACATGGAACATTGTCTAGGATAGACCACATGTTAAGACACAAAACAAGTCTCAATAAATTTAAGAAGATTGAAATCATACCAACCGTCTTCTCCAATCACAATGATATGAAACTAGAAATCAACCACAAGAAAAAAACTGGAAAATACACTAACACATGGAGGCTAAGTAACATGCTACTAAACAATGAATGGGTTATTAATGAGATCAAGGAAGAAATCAAAAAGGTACCTCGAGACAAATGAAAATGAAAACACAACAACTCAAAATCTATGGGACATAGCGAAAGCAGTCTTAAGAGGGAAATTCATAGCAATAAAGGCTTACATCAAGAAACAAGAAAAAGCTCAAATAAACAATCTAACCTTACACTTAAAAGAACTAGAAAAAGAACACCAAACAAAGCTCAAAGTGAATAGGAGGAATGAAATAATAAAGATCAGAGTGGAAATTTAACAAAATAGAGTCTAGAAAAAATAACACAAAAGATTAATGAAACCAAGAGCTGGTTCTTTGAAAGGATGAACAAAATTGACAGACCCTTAGCCAGACTCATCAAGGAAAAAAGAGAGAGGTCTCAAATAAAATCAGAAATGCAAGAGGAGAAATTAACTAAAGACTCCACAGAAATGCAAAGGATCATAAAAAAAATACTACGAGCAATCACATGCCAACAAATTGGACAATCTGGAAGAAATGGGTACATTCCTAGAAACATACAATGTCTCAAGACTGAGTCAAAAAGAAACAGAAAATCTGAACTGACCAATTACCACCAATGAAATAGAATTAGTAATCAAAAACCTCCCAAAAAGCAAAAGTTCTGGACCAGATGGCTTTATAGGTGAATTTTACCAAACATTCAAAGAAGAATTAATACCTTTCCTTCTCAAACTATTCCAAAAAATTCAAGAAGAGGGAAGTCTCCCTAACTCCTTTTATGAGGCCTCCATTACCTTGGTTCTAAAACCAGATGAAGACATTACAAAAAAAGAAAACCATAGACTATATCTCTTTATGAACATTGATGCAAAAATCCTCACAAAATATTAGCAAACTGAATTCAGCAATACATTAAAAATATCATACACCATGATCAAGTTGGATTTATTCCTGGGATGCTAGGTCGGTACAATATCCACAAATCAATTAATGTGATACACCACATTAACAAATTGAAAGATGAAAACCATATGATCACCTCAATAGATGTAGAAAAAAGCATTCAACAAAATCCAGCATCGTTTATGATAAAAACTCTCAATAAAGTGGGAATAGAGGGAACAGCATAATAAAGACCATATATGACAAACCTGACAGCTAACATCATACTTAATGGAGAAAGGCTAAAAGTGTTTTCCTTAAGATCAGGAACAAGACAAGGATGTCTACTTTCACCACTCCTCTTCAACATTGTATTAGAAGTCTTAGCCACAGCAATAAGACAAGAAAGAAAAATAAAAGGTATCTGAATTGGAAAGGAAGAAGTAAAACTGTCGTTATTTGGCGATGACATAATACTACATGTAGAGAACTCTAAAGATTCCACCAAAAAACTGTTAGAACTGATAAATGAATTCAGTAAAGTATCAGGTTACAAAACAAATATTCAGAAGTCAGTGGCATTTTTATACACCAATGATGAACTTTCAGAAAGAGAAATTAAGAAAATAATCCCATTTACAATTGCATCAAAAACCATAAAATACCTGAGAATCAAATTAACCAAGAAGGTAAAAGACCTGTTCTCAGAAAAATATAAGTCATTGAAAAATAAACTGAAGAAGATACAAATAAATGGAAGCATACACTGTGCTCATGTGTGTAGGAAGAATCAGCATAATTAAAATAGCCATACTACCCAAAGCAATCAATTGATTCAATGCAATCCCTATCAAAATACCAATAGCATTTTAAGAGAGCTAGAACAAATAATCCAAAAATTTATATGGAACCATTAAAAGACCCCAAATAGCCACAGCAATCTTGAGAAAGAAGTACAGAGTTAGAGGTATCACACTTCCTAATATCAAACTATCCTATAAGGCTACAATAATCAAAACAGCATGGTACTGGCATAAAAACAGATACATTGATCAATGGAACAGAATAGAGAGCTAAGAAAATAAATCTATGTTTATATGCTCACTTAATATATGACAAAGGTAAGAATATTGCAATGGGTAAAGACAATCTCTTCAATAAATGGTGTTCAGAAAAATTGGACAGATACATGCAAAAATAGAAAAAGAGAAACTGGACCACCTTCTTATACTGTATACAAGAATAGACTCCAAATGGACTAAAGACTTAAATGTAAGACCTAAAATCATAAAATTTCTGGAAGAAAACCATAGGCAGTAAACTCTCTATTACTAACAGTAATTTTCTTTCAGATACACCACAATGAGATATCACCTGAGACTTGTCATAATGGCTATCATCAATAAATCAAAGAACAACAAGTGTTGGCGAGGATGCAGAGAAAAAGGAACCCTCATGCATCGTGTGGCAAATTGGTACAGCCAGAGGTTTCTCAAAAAATTAAAAATGGATATACCTTTTGACCCAGCAATTGCACTGCCAGGTATTTATACAAAGAAAACCAAAACAATAATTCATAAAGATCTATGCATCCCAATATTCATGGCAGCACAATTTACAATAGCCAAGATATGAAAATAACCTAAATGCCCATTAATGGATGATTGGATGAAGAAGTTATGGTTCATATATACAATGGAATATTACTCAGCCATTAAAAAAATGAAATCCTACCATTTGCTACAACATGGTTGGACCTAGAGGTTATTATGCTGAGTGAAATAAGTCAGACAGAGAAACATAAATACCATATGATTTCACTTATATGTGAATCTAAGAACGAAAAGAACAAACTAATCAAAAACAGACTCACAAATATAGTGGACAATTTGGTGAGAAACAGAGGGGAGGAGAGATGGGGGGATGGAAGAATAGGGAGAAGGGTTAAAGAAGTACAGATTAGTAGTTGATAGATGGCCACGGGGATGGAAGCATGGCATAAGGAATGCAGTCAGCAGTAATATATTGGCTAGATGGAGAGCCAGAGGAGAGAAGGAGCAATTAGGGGGGTCGTTTTATAAACTATATAAATGTCTAAGCAAATGTAGTATATGTTTGAAACTAAAATAAATAAATATTTCTTTAAAAAAAGTATTGATTAAAAAAACTGGAGGGTTTTAAACAGAAGAGTGACACCATGTGATTTCCATCATTTAAAGGTTACTCTGGCTGCCATGCCAAGAGTGGAAAAAGAAAGCTGGTTAGGAAACTATTACAAAATCCAGGTGAGAGAAGATGCTGGCTTAGACTATGGAAGTATCAGTGGTGGTCGTGGGACAGGATTAGATTTCTGAACTATTTTGGAGGAAAAGCTTCCTTGCAGTACATATGCTGGTTTGAAACCAAAGGTTGTTATTTGATTCATGTCTAATAAAGTTTAAGTTGTTGGTATTGCTTTATTCTTCATATGATTATTCCAAAATTTTTATTGAGTTTTTAATAAGTTACAATTTACTCAATTTTATACCATTTTTAATGTTAATTATTAATAGGTAGATAAAGTTTTCCTCAAACTTAAAAAAATGGATAAAGTATATAATCTAACATCTGGTTGTAGACAAAATGGAATATTTGGTTCATAATTCTTATATTCACAATCACGTAAATAGGATTAAAAATTTTTTCTATTCAGAAATTATTTTGAACATTTTAAACTGGAATCCCCATTACAGTTTCCCAAAATGTCAATATTTGCTTATAAACCATTTACTTAAAATGTTATTTTTCTTAGAAGTTAATTTGGAAACATTAGTTTGTTTAATAATTATTGAGAAACACTGTAGTTTGGTGTTTAAAATTATGGACTCTAGAGCCAGTCTGCCAGGTTCAAATTCTCAAACTCTGCCATGATCTTTCGCATGTTTTTTAAAATGAGGTAATAATGATACTTCCCATATGATGGTGTTGTGATGATTATTTAATTAAATTATTTAATGCATGAAAAGTGCTTACAACAGCCTCTGGTACATAGCAGGTGCTCAGAATTAGCTATTACTATTTAACATTGAATGCCTTTAAGATGCCAGTCACTGGCTATGTGTCTTTCTTTGTTAGTGTAAATATCTGAAAAGTGCAAAATGACATTTCTTTTAAAAAATTAACCCCAAAAATCATATTTCAGACTTTCACTAATCCAGCATTCTCTTCCAAATTTTCTGTCTTCTGTAGTTCTAACCATATATTGTCCCCTAATGACTGGTCCTCATGGTCACTGTATCCTTGGCCAGAACCAGCTTTGAGCTCAACTATGGATTGCATATGTAAGAAAAAACATGTCAACAGCTAAACATTGTCATGGTTAAGTTGCTCCCAAAAAGGTAATGGTGGGGTTATTCATGAGTTTGCAGCTAGAAAGGAACTGGGGCTGAGGTCATCTTGTAGACTTATTCAGTCAAATGTCTAGTGTCTTGAATGGGAAGGCTCCAACAGCTTGCTCCTTGGGTATTTATCTCTGTGTGGTCTCTCCCTGTGGATTCTCTAACATGGGAGCCACAGGGTAGCCAGACTTATATGGTGGCTCAAGACTCCAACAGTGCCTGTGTGTGTGCCTCTTCAACAGAGAGACAGAGACAGACAGAGACAGAGACACAGAGAGGACCAGACAAAAGCAATATTGCCTCTTATGACCTAGCTTTGGAAGTCACATATTAGTCACAACTAATCGTATAGCGCTTTAGGAAGCTATCACAAAGGCCCACCCAATGTTCAAGTTGGAAGCAACACAGACTCCAGCTCTTGACAGAGGGTGGAAAGGTTCTAGAAAAGCAAGTGGGTCTGGAAATATTATGGCCATTTTTGGAAAATATGTTCTGCTGTAGATGAAAAGAGCCAGTCAGTCAAAGTATGACTTGTGCTGGTCAAGGAGATGATACTATGAATGAAAAGCCACAGATCCACTTGAGCTGGTTTATTCTATAGCTTTACCTGAATACCTGAATGGCCCTATCTTTATCAGGTTAAGAGACAGGGTTATTATGGGAGAAGGAAAATGGGAAGAAGGAAACATATTTCATGAGCACCCATTATACCCTGAATGCTTTGCAAAAAGCTAACCGTGAATCAACAACCATTCAGCTAATGATTCTGTGATATGGCAATTTGAATTGGATTCAGTGGGCCAGTTTTTCTGATCTATGCCTGCTTCATCTGATAGATGTGTTTGCTTGTACATCATCAGCCAGGTTTCAGGTCAGCTGGAAGCTGGCCAGCAGTCAGCTAGGCACCTTGGTTCTCCCCTACATGGTCTCTCATCCTCCAGCAGACCAGCCAAGGCTTTTCATATAGTGGAAAGGTCCTGGAGTAGCAAGCCCCATTATGCAGACACTTTTGAAGTCTTCTCTTATGTACCAGTTGTTATTGTTCCATTGACCCAATCAAGCCACATGGCAAGACAAGTTCCAGCAACATTACAAGAGCATGGACACAGGGAATGGAAGAATTTGCTGCCATTTTTGCAACTTATCACAGCACAAGATATAAAATTTTATTCACTAACTTCTCCACAATTTCTCACAGAAAACAGTCATAGTGAAAGAAGGACCATGCTGAGGACTCCTTACACTTCTCCCTAGGAGAGTAAGGAAGGACCTAAGGCAGAGTTTCCAGGACTTCTAGACACACTAGAGCAAACCCATGTGGTCCATAAGTAAGGACCACTTCTAGCCTGGAATGAAAAGCAGCATTTGAGACAGGAAGAATTGAATGGGAAAAGAAGACTGAGGGAAATTTTTTGCAATATTGGGGTTTTGAGAGGTAGAAAAAAGGTGAACTTTGGTGTACCACTGAGAGGAAGTATAGGTAACTAAGCTGATTCTACAGCCACACTACATGGGTAGCAATTCTGGTGTACTCTTACCTATTTTTGACCTTGGGATGTGATAACACATGTGAAACACTTGTAAAGTTTCTGGCACATAATTAAGGATTAATGAATCATTATCATCATCATCATCATTCTCATCACCATCATCTGTGTGAAGGTTACTAAGGGAAAGTGGTAAGAGAGGATTTTGATGTTTTTTCATATTTTCCTACAAGCCCAATTCCCTTTTGCTATCTCCTTGAGAGAGATAGTATAAAAGACTGAGGTATTAATTTTTTTTTTACTTCTGGACTGTGTTCCTTCAAATAGGATGTCAGCCAAGACTGGATATGTGGGGCTAAGGTGTATAATCGGGTTGCTCACACGAAATGATGTTCTTATTTAATCCTCATACTACCACTTTGCAAGACAGGCATTAGTATCCTGGTGTCAACTGTCAATTGGGAGCTTAGTCAGGACTGTGTGCCAGGGGCTTTGGTTCCTTTCCACTTGGGCCACTCCACAGGCTATTTGTACTTTCTTACAGTTTGGTGGCTGGGTTATAAGCATAACTATCTCAAGACAGCCATGCAGACATTGCATGATCTTTTTATAACCTAACCTCAGAAGTCTTGCAGTATCACTTCCACATTGTATTTATGGGAATAGTCACAAGTACACCCAGATCCAACGGGAGGGAATTAGACTCCACCTTCTGTTGGGGAATGACAGGGCTCTAGAAGAGCATGTAGGATGAAAGATATTGCTGCAACCATCATTGGAAAATAAAGCCCTGCCAGACAAAGATTACACAGCTAGTAAGTGATGGAACTAAGACTCAAACCTTGGTCTGGTTTTTATTCCATTATGTGATGCTGTGTTTAGTGATATTTGGGTAGAGTCATCTCCTGAAGGCTGAATTTGGGGTATGCAAACCAGGTCAAGGAAAGACTAAACAGGGAGGCCAACTGTGAACTAAATCTTATAGAAATCAACCCACCAGGATTATCCAACTACCTGCAATGAATACTGTTCTTCACATAGCATAACAAGGTTAAGGACAAGGTGGCTAGGGACCCACAGGGACTTCCTAATGGCCTTGGCAACCAAGCCTATTCTAGAGGATGTCAGTCTAGCACTGTTGTTCCCATTCACCATTCACCACCTATTCCAAAAGGGAGTTATCATTCAACCTCAATACATTCACATTATTATCAGCAAGAAAAAGTAAAGCAACTCAGCTCTGCTCTTTGTTCTGTTTTTCTTCTTTTATATTTTTGTTTTGACAGAATGGAACAGTTCATACCAGGAGACTAGAAGAACAAAAGGTCAGCTGGGTCAGGAAAGCTACCTACCACATAAATGGACAAAGTTACATGGTCAGACAAACACCAGAGGTAAGTGTCTTATTATGAAAAGTGAGGCCATGATTACATTTTAGAATATTAAATTATTTTTTAATTGTCTTTGGGTCTTTGGCCTTCTTTATTTCTTCCACTTAGATGCCTCATTCATTTACCCAAAACATAATCCACAACCTTCCACTGTGTCTACATCTATTTTTTTTGGGGGGGGGAGGGGGTTAGTATCTAACTAAGCTATGAACAATTTGTCTCCAAAAAACAATCCCCATCCCCATCTTCCATCCTCCAACTCTACCCCACAGCTTGGCTGCCAACCCCTTACTACAGTTCCAAATGTCTGTTTGTCCTTCATTCAGGAGGATTAGGCCTGAGGAATTGAGACCCAACTCCGACAGCAGACACATTCTTGGCCAAGGTCTAGGGCAACTTCTCCCCAACTCCTGATAGCCTTACAGAGTCATGTGAGCTATAAGTAGGACACTACTTGATTCTAGGCTGCTCTCTATTCATTCCCCAAATTCATAGGCCTGGTGGCACAAGCGGAATAATGGACCCTAAAGATGTTGTATTAGTTTGTTAGGGCTGTGAGGAAGAATCTGCTCCAGGTCTCTCACATAGCTTCTGGTGTTTTGCTGGCAATTTCTGGTGTTCCTTGGTTTGTAGACATATCACCCCAATGTCTGCCTTTGTGTTTACATGGCCTTCTTCCTAGGTGCGAATGTACATGTCTCTGTGCTCAAAGTTCCCTTTTAATAGTAACATACTCATATCAGATTAGTACCCATTCTAATGACCTCATCTTATTTTGATCATCTGCAAGACCCTATTTCCAAATAAATTCACATTCACAGGGTTAGGAATTCCAAACGTTTTGGGAAAACACAATTCAACCCATAACAGATGCCCACACACTAATCCCTGGAACCTATGAATATGTCACCTTACATGGGACTTTGCAGATGTGATTAAATTTACTCAAAGGACTTTGAAATGGGGAGATTATCCTGGATTATCCAAGTGAGCCCAATAAAATCACATGAGTCTTTAAAAGTGGGAAATCTTTTCCTACTATGGAGAGAGGGATATGTGGAGATGAAAGAATGGTCCGAGATATGTGATATTGAAGACAATGAAAGGGAACCAAAGTCAAGGAATGTGGTGGCCTCTGAAAGCTGGAAAAGCTGAGAAAATTAATTCTTTCCTAGAGCTTTCAGAAAGGAATGTAGCCCTGTCAACACCTTGATTTTAGCCCAGGGGAACCACGTCAGACTTCTGACCTACAGAACTGTAAGATACTAAAACTGTATTGTTGAAGCCACCAGGTTTGTGGTAATTTTTAGCCAGCAGTAGAAAACTAATACAGCTGATATCAAAACTAAGTAGGTCTTAGGTCATGTTTCCTAGAAGCAGAGCTGGAGATCGGGATTTTTGTGTGAGTGATTTATTGGGGAGAACAGGATAGGACAAGGGAAAAGCTAAGTGAGGCTGTGGTCTCTACCGAAGACTAGCTTCAGCCTGATCCCACAGGGAGTCCTGGAGCATAAATAGCACCACAAAGTTAGTTAAACATTAGCAAAGCTTTTATACTCCCATGCCAGTCAGTTATTGATTAAGGTCTGTGAGAGTATGGGGGAGAGGGATAAGTGAGTAGGAGAGGAGCAGAGCTTGGAGAGACAGAAGCAGCTATGAGTTTTTAGCCAACACTCATAGTAGCTAGGAAACGGGGGCCCTAGAAATAACCTTGGGCAAAAACAGATACCACAAGGACAATATATTTCACAATTTTAGGGTACATTTCTCCTGTGTCTTATTAAAGACATGAGTTTGTCCTGGTTATCCTAAGGCATTTTTTCTCTGGGAGATGGGGTGGGGCAGGGTGAGAGGAGATTGAGATTTTGCTATGGACGGAATGTAGAAGGCACAAAGTAATATTTGGCTTTTGACATTCAAAATAAGATTATGAAGATTATGCACCAGGCAAGAGGCTTCCAAGCCAAAAATGGTCTTTAGGCAGGATTTTCCAGAATTCTTTGTCTCTTCTTGTAGCTGGTCAACAAACTTGAAGACTCCACTCCTAGGTTTTTATTATAGTGAAAAAGGGGAGAATGTTCTGCCACGAAGGCCTGGTTGGAGTCAGGAAGAAGGAAATATGACAAAAGGTAATAAAAAAAAAACACCTTTTCCAGCTTAAAAAAATGTGAGAAGTAGGAGAGCGTGAGCTGAGGAAGCAGTCATACAGGTATGTCCTGATCTCCTCCTTCTGGAATGTGTGGTAGCCACACTAAGAGATAAGAGAGTCTTGGACAAACCTGAAACACTCATCTGAAAGTCAACTGGGTGGCACAGCAGGAAAGAACACAGGGGCCCTTGTCATTCCAAGCTGCCTTTGGTCCTTGTAGGGTGTGATTACTAGGTTAAGAGCCAAAGGGCCCATCATGAGCCCGCCTTGTCAGGACAATGTCACCCTGCAGTAGCCTGCACAAAGGCCTTGGCAGGTACCCAGAGATGTATAGGGGATGCCTGGTCATCCTGGAAGGACCACAGGTCTTGGTCACAAGAGAATGGTCAGATTCCAAGTTGCACCAGCAAAAATGACATCAGCCTAGTGTTCGGAAGGGACTAAGGAACCTGCCTAAATAATCCTTTTTCTCCTGGAGTTGGGAAAATTCTCTAAGAGAAAGTTTTCACCAAATGAGAGACTGAATATCTACTAAAAGGCCTGGATGGGACATTTAATTTAATTTGATCCACTCAACAAGCAGGTGGGGCTTGGTGGATTCATTAAGAATAGAATAAAAATAGTTTTTGTTACATGCCATATGCAGATGAGTTTAACTCTGCCATGTGTACAATGAGGGGGTTAGCCAAATAATCTTCAAGGTATTCTCTAATTAAGATTTTGACCTGATATGGCAAGAGGCTACTGCAGGGAGGCAGGCCCCAAGCAAAGAGAGCCCTTATGACCATCCATGACCCTGGCTTCTGGGACCCGACTTGGTCTGCAGAGCTGGAGGCCCTCACTTCCATGCTGTATCCTCATGTCTGGGTCCTCCAGCACTACCTGCTTTTCTACTGCCCACCCACATCAGGGGCTTTGGACCTTCCAGAGCTCATTAGTGCCTCTGTCATTGGTGAGAGGGTAAAGAAGACAAAGCATGACTCTTTTGGTAGTTCTCAGGAGAGGCTTCGTGGAGAGAAGGTGAAGAATCCTGCTGAGGTTAAAGAAGGTCCAAAGGTGGTCAGTGAATTCTATTTGCTCACCAAATGAACCCTGAAATCAATGTACTCAGAACACACTAGTTCTTTGCCCATGACTATGGCTTCACCTGCTTTTCCCTTCACCTCCACTGCTCTTCTTCAAGTTCATGGTTTCTCCATTAAGCCCCACTCAAATGCAACCTCCTCAAGAAAGCAATCCCTGACAACCCCAGGAAAATACTCCTCCCTCCTCTGGGCTACATTTTGTCCTTGCCATTAATACAGAATTGACCTGGTAACTTTAGAGTGCTCCCTCCACCTGCCGCCACTGTTAGACTAAACTTCCCAAACTCAGGTGCTACCTCAGTTTCAACTCTATTTTGCCAGGGCCTGGCATGTTGAAGACATGCAACAAATGTTTATGGAATGAATAAGAACCAGGAGGCATTGTCAAAAACCACCTTACTGCTGAAGGTGTGGCCCATGGACCAGGAGCATCATTATCACCTGGAAGTTGTTAGAAACAGCGTCTCAGGCCCTGGCACACTATGTGAGAAGCTGCAGTTCACCAAGCCCCCAGGTGATTCCTGTGCATATTAATGTTTGAGCACCATAGCTCAGCATGCTGTGGAACCAGGGACTGGCTGACTGCAGGGTTGGCAAACTTTTCCTCAATGGCCAAGTAATAATAAATACTCTCAGCTTTGTGGGCCACAGTCTCTGTGGCAACTATTCAATACTGTCGTTGCAGTGTGAAAGCAGCCATAGACAACGTGTTAGTGAATGAGCATGGCTGTATTTCAATAAAACTTTATTTATAAAAATGATGGCTGGCAGGATTTGACTTGAAGGCCAGTTTGCCAACTCATGGTTTACCAAAAGGAAAGGTGGCTGCTTTCAAGGAGAAAGATTCCCAGTGACTCTTAGAGAAATCTATAACTTTACTTCTTAGCAGCCAAAGGAGCTCTTGCAGATTATCTCTTGCTTTTCATGGCCCCATTTATATTGGGAAGTGTTTCTTCCTCTAGTAATTCATCAGTTCTGCCACATGATTCATTCATTTAGCAAGTATACCCAGACATTGAGTTGGACACTTAGGCCTGGACAAATATAAGATGTAGGCTCTGCCCTCAAGGGGCTCAGCCTACTAATTAAGACAGATATATAAACAAATCATTGCAAAATAATGTGATTTTGGCAACAGTAGAAATGTATGCAAGGCATTATGGGAGAGCTGAGGAGGGGAACTTCAAGAAGCCAATGGCTCTGCAGATGGGATTGGGTGGAGAAGAATGCCAGGTTAGACACTGTTGATGTGGATCACTAATGTGCAAGTGTACAACACACACACACACATATATATAAACACACACAGATTCCAACTCTCTGAGTATCAGCTAAGCTTAAAACAAACTATGAAGTGTCAAATCTGAAATCCCAGTGTTTTTCCCACAATAAAAGGAATGTGAATTAAGTTGAAGTTTCCTTTGAAAACTCTTCTAAGTTTCTGATGGCCTGGCTCCACATGCTAGGCCACCACCACCCCCTCTGTATTCAGTTTATGTAATAGCAACTATTGTCCTATATGCGGAGGGGCTTTGGAAGCCCCACACCTACGACAAAGTATCTCCCCCATCCAGGCCTTCCTAGGCAGTCCTGGGACCCAGGCCAAACTCACTTTGTGCTCTTAGGATAAAGTTGATATTAAGGGCTGCTCCAAAGGGGAAAAGAAGACTCCAGGTGGTCACAAAGTCAGTGACCATCAATAATCCACCAGAGCCCTCAGAGCCATTCCCTGCTTTTTCACATGGTTCCTGGTGGGCTTTCCTCTCCAACCACCAGCACCCTCATCTTGGTCAGCATCTAGACTGCTGGAGCCTGCTTTGTCTTTGGGCATGGACAATGAGCTGCCCAGGTATAATTGCTTTGGTGACATACTGATGGGTACAGGGTGTAAACACCTCTTGTTCCTTAATTCAGACACAAACTCTAGAGCACCACTGCAGGATTGAGTCCATTACCTTCGTGGGCTTTGCCAGCTGTCCCACCCTTGCTGTGCCTCTTTGCCTCTTCAGTCTCACTTCTCACTTTCCACCTGGTCTTTCGTGCAATACTGTCTCATGAAACCTCAGGCCTGACTACTCATCTTGTGGTCACAGTATAGAATACTAGGGGAGTACTCAATTTGGGGAAGGGAGACAGCAAAAGAATTCTCAC
Organism: Eonycteris spelaea; assembly: GCA_003508835.1. Lineage (NCBI taxonomy): Eukaryota > Metazoa > Chordata > Mammalia > Chiroptera > Pteropodidae > Eonycteris > Eonycteris spelaea. The sequence goes on along the minus strand of PUFA01000659.1, from coordinate 2,028 downwards.
TTGACATTGACTGAGCCTTTTCATGCATGCTTGTCCTGAAAGAAAGTCTAAGTTATAATCATCCTTGACCACGGAGGATCATAAAAATACTAAGGAACATTTTCAGTCTTAATGGAGAGCCTCTAAATCATGTATCTTGGCAGCACAGATCCTGCTGACTTGGGATGTCAGAATTGGCAGGTGTGGAAAATCCCTACCGTCCATCACTGTAAAACTCATCTTCTCCCTGGGGTCTGAAGCTAGCAGAGCTGAGAAAAAAGAAAACACAATGGGGAGGAGACACTGCAGCAAAAACAGCCAGAGCTTTCACATTCAGAGACACTAACATTCATCATCATTAGCCAAATGAAGAGTTAAGCCAGAGGTCGGCAACCTCTCCATTACTGGCTCCCTCCTCTGAAGAGCTGGCAGATGGTAGGCCAGATAGCTTTTGAGAGGCCCACAGGGTGTGGCCCAGGTGCCACTTGGATGTGAGGTGGCTTCATGAAGACCTTAAGTAAATCCATGGCCAAGTATCCTTTGTACTCTTGCCCTGATCTATACACACTGAGTGGAAATTTGGTAGAAGGTACTTGTCAATCAGAGAAGAGCTGACACGAAGTAAAGATGGGGTTCTGGACAGGGCATGAGTGGGTTTGAGAAGGCGAGGTCTCAGGAATAAAGAGACTTCAAGGAAATATATGGCTGTGGCCAGAAAGAGACCTCAGGGGCATATATGGCCACAGCATATGCCTGTCTGTCTTCATTGGCACACAGCTAGGTACACGTCCGAGCTTCTCTTGCATTAAGTATTGACATGTCACTTAGTTGTGGTTAATGGAATGTGGGCAGAAATGTGATGTAGCTGTCCTTGTCTGGGTCATAGAACCACGTACAAGATGCCCCATACTCCCTCTCCTCACCTGCCTTCCAGAGGTAGAGGATTGAGTGGATGACATCAAAGCCCCAGGTAGGCCAGAAATGCAAGTGGAGGGAATCTGAGTCCCTATATAACTATATGGAGCAAAACTCCCATCCCCACATGGCCAGCTGGACTTTGTGTGAGAAAGAAATAAATGTCTATTGTGTTAAGTCCCTGAGATTTAGGGGTTTATGTATTATAGCCACTAACATTCCCTACATTCTTTCGGCAGGGAAGAACCATGACAAAAGAAACCTTTGCTGTTTCACAGTTGGACCAAGGATGGACCCTGCTGACAATAATACTAATAAGAAGCAAACAAATCAACAAAAGTCTAGCTACTTGATAAAACATGTCCCTTCCCAATTTGAGAAGCAGTCCACATAGAACAAGTGCGATATGGGCTGACAGGCCAAGTGTGAATTCTGGTTTCGTCACTGACTAGTTGTGTAACTTCATAAGGATGCTTCACCTCTAAGGTTCAATCTCCTCATCTTTAAAATAGAGATAACCACCTCTAAATTGTGTAGTTGTTATAATGCTCATATTCGATGAGATTACATCTCTAATGTCCTCATAATGCCCAATGTATAATCAGGCTCACTTTATTAAAGGTAACCCACTTTAAATATAAGTTCTCCATTTTCTTCTCTTTCTCTGGAAACCTGCACACTACCATTTTGCCCCATAATTACTAGGTAGTGTCTCACCTTAGTGAAATGGCAGATACATATACCTTTTGCAAGTTATCAGGTGCAGGAGAAAGACAGGGCCTGGTGCTGGCCTTCTCTGTCTCTCTGGGGCAACTCGACCAGGGCTTTCATTCTATTGATTGATCACTTTCATTTTAAGCTGTGTTTGGCTGCTCAGAGAAATTCATCCCCAGCCCTCAACAGTGAGCTGAAAGACTGGCCTGGCCCCAAAGACACCTCAGCAAATCTGCTACCCAACTCCAGTGGCAGGCGGCCAGGCGTCTGGTCCCTCAGTCTTAGTCATGCAGCTGTGAATGGCAGGCAGCAGGGAGCTGAAGCTCTGATGTGAGGATCTGCTTTGGCTTCTAGAAAAATAGCAACAGCAGCAGCAAAAGCAGCAGCAGCAGCAGGCTCTATTGGAAAGCAGCCCTGCCA